>PVJC01041425.1:0-15360 GCA_004026665.1 Murina feae
AGGCAGTTGGAACAGAACCCTTTGGTTTGCTCAAGTTCCGTGGCTGTTGGCCTCCATCTTGGCTGGGTTAATTTGCATACAGCCACTCTGATTGGCTGTTGGCCTCCATCTTGGCTGGGTTAATTTGCATACAGCCGCTCTGATTGGCTGGTGGTAACGGTCACATTTGCATGTTTCGCTTTTATTATAGAAGATATATGCTTTGTAACTGAACTTCAGCCTAGAGGGACATTGTTTGAAGACTAAAAGAAAATGCAATGGATGTAAGATACCATTTTCTTGGATAATTCTGAAAGTTTCCAATATTACTGTTTTTTGTTGATATTTGAAAAATATTGTTTTTTTCTAATAATAATATTGTATAATATTAAATAAAAAGCATTAAAAGTTAATTTAAAAGAGAAAAATAGCCATAATCCTAACTTAACCAAGAGACATTTAAGTAGCTGTGTGTGTGTTTGAGTGCATACACTTGAATATAAAATAAAATAAATAAAATAAATCCCAATAAAATCATCTGTAGATAAATTGTAAATTATAGTCAGGTTCTTGACTGTACTAAAAATATGGTGATGTCATATATATTTTACAAAGAATGTACTTTAAAAAATTATCCTTTTTGTATTGTATGGAATGATGGCTTTAATATTTTACAATATTCATAATATTAGAAATGTTGAAATTATCTTCACTGCTTATTAATACATTAGAACAAAGTGATAATTTTAAAAATAATTGTTAATGCACTAAAGTGTATTTTGAATAGCCTTAGTTTTTCATATTTAAAAAGGGATTTTATAAAAAAGCCAACATTCATTAAGACATGGCTATGAAATAGATTCTATCTGAAATGATATTGAAAGCTATTCAAAATGATAAGACTACAAAAATAATACATTAAGTAGATTCTGTATTTAGTCATGAACATTGAAAGAACGTTAGTATTTTGTAACCTTCCTTCCTTCCTTCCTTCTTCCCTTCCTTTCTTTTGGAAATACGTATTTTCACTTGGTGAGATTGTATTTAACATAGAAAACACAGTATTTTATCTGTAGTAGATGCATTGAAATAAGCAATTATCTTTTGCAATCTATTGTTTCTGAACCTAATCTCTCTATATAAAACCTTAATATGCAAATAGACTGAACAGCAGAACAAACAAACAACCGGTCGCTGTGACATGTGCTGACCACCAGGGGTGCGCACAGAACATGGTGGGCATTGCCCACAGTGGGATGGTAGAGCAGGTGAGCAGGGGTGTCAGACCAAGATGGGGCACCGGTCACTGTCATTGGGGCAAGCCTCTGGTGGTTACTGAAAATTCTTTGCTCTTGAGTGCCATGACCCTGCCCAGCGCTTGTACCTGTTGCCAGTGCTGGCCCCCAGTAACTCCACCTCCCCCTGCTCCTGAGGGGTGATTGGGGCAGCAGACACCGTTTGCACCTGCTGCTGGCTCCAGCTCCAATCACTCAACACTGTGAGCGTATATAAGTGGGGCCAGTGCTGTCAGTGCATGGAAGTGGCAGCTGTGAGAGCAGGGCTGCCAGTGGGCGGGGCCAGGTGGGGGCACCGAGGATGGGCTGAGACCCTCCCCTGTGCCCACCACAGCCACAGGGCCCACAGTTCCTTTCAAGGTGCATGAATTCGTGTACTGAGCCCCTAGTTAGTTTATCATTACAAAATATACTATTTATTTTGAATTACGGACAGAATTGATTTCCAAACTGGAAAAACATAAATAAATATACATATCTTTAGGATTTTTCTTTAATAAAATTTTGCTTCTGATTTAGGCATTTGTTATTCTTTCTGATGAATAGCTTTCCATATGTAAATGATTCTGTATTCATGAATCAGAATTTTCAGTACTGAATTTATTTTTTAATGATATTTAACTTTGCTTAATATGTTGAAATGCTTACCATACCTTGAATGATTTTTAACACTTCTAGGTGCAATTTTTTTTCTTGAAAGCTTCTTCTGAAGATTTTTAAAAATGTTCTGGTAAGTTAAATAATACTTTGCAATCAGCTTAGCATAAAATGCATTTTCTTCTAAAAGTAATTGATGTATATCAACATTATACATAAAACATTATGAATTCCCAAAAGCAATAATATGCATTTTAGAGATTAAAAAACATGAGAAATTAATACATTCTTCTTTTAAAGCAATATTTCTAATTTACACAAATGCCTTCCTTCTAATAATATGTAAATACATTACATCAATATATGGTGTAATTACTTACCACAACTATTTTAACATGTGGAAATGTACTTTCACCAAGTAAACATCAAGATGTTTTAGATATTTTATTAATAGTAATGGTATTTATATCATCAGCATTATTTATCACTTAGTCATCTTCATGTTTGGTAAATACAATATTTTAAAGGTATTGTGTTTTAATATTACTTAAAAAACATTTTATATGTAAAAAAAAAAGACATAATTTATACAGTATTTTTAATGCCCTTTTTCAGGACACAAATAGTACTACCTCTTAAAATTCTCTCTGATATTATAGGTGTTAGTAAAGGATTGTTGTATTTTTAATGAATAATATTATTAAAATATTTTCACATTTAAAAATATGCATTCATTAATATGCCAAGTGAAATACTTAATCTAGATTCACTCTGATATAGGCTGTGTCATAAAAAAATTCATTGCACTTATCTAAGTCCCTCTTAACAATGAGATTAAAATCAATTTAAATTTAGATATGTTTATGATTGATAAATATTTTTAACAAAGAATTGTATATTTCTAAAAAATTTAAATACATTTGAGTATTTATGTGCAATAGTATATGAGCTAATCTGCTTGAATAATATCTGTTTATAACACCAAATAAATGGGTAAGCTTTATTACTCTTCTATTATTACATGTCGTATTATTTAGAGCTTATTATATACCAGGTAATATTTTAAAAGATATGTATATAATTATGTAATTTTTATAGTAATCTTATGAGTTAGCACTATTTTTATTTCTTTGTAAAATAACATTACTAAGGCATGGAGATTTTGTCCAACAGCATTTTGCTTTCAACTACTGGACTGCTGTAAAGAATATTCTTAACTACAAGGTTATGCTGCATTGTGTATTAAAAAGAAGGGGGAAATTCTAAATTTGAAGAAATAAAAATTCTCAGATCACCATTGTAAAATATGTTGTTTACTTAAAGGGTTGCTTCTGGAGTAAGAGTTGTTCATTTTGCCTCAAACTTCAAAATATATATGTTTGTTTATTTATTTGATTGGTTGGTTTCAGATAACCTGGAATAAGATATCCAAATTCTTGTATTTCCATTTACTTATCCTGCTCTTAAGGGTATAATAATACATGCATTTTTAAAGATGCTTTGAGGATTTTTCCCCAGCTTTGAGATACAATTAACATATAACGTGTAAATTTAAGGTGTACAATGTGATGATTATATATGTATACGTATACACACACACACACATCCTATATAATAAAAACCCAGTGACCAAACAACGGAATGACCAAAACAACTACTCAACCACTCACTATGATGTGCACTGACCCCCAGGGGCCAGACACTCAATGCAGAAGCTGTCCCCTGGTGCCTGGTGGTCAGTGGGAGTGCCGCTCAGCTGACTGGGATGAGCAGCACTCCCACAGTGGGCTAATTCCTGCAGGCCACGCTCCCCCACCAGTGCACGAATCCTGTGCACCAGGCCTGTAGTATATATATATATATATATATATATATATATATATATATATATATATATGTGTGTGTGTGTGTGTGTATAATAATTGTTGTTAATCCTCACTGAAGGATATTTTTTCCACTGATTTTCAGAGAGAGTGGAGGGGAGAGGGAGATAGGGAGATACAGAGGGAGAGAAACATCAGTGTGAAAGAGACACATTGATTGGTTGCATCCCACATGCACCCCCACCCGGGGCTGGGGATCAAGCCTGTAACCAAGGTACATGCTCTTGATAGGAATTGAACCCATGACCCTTCAGTTTGAGGGCCTGCGCTCTATCCACTGAGATAAACTGATGAGGGCCCCATAGGTATACTGTGAAATAATTATCCCAATCAGGGGAGATAACACTTCCCCAAAATTCATCACTTCCCAAAATTATAACGTGTGTGTGTGTGTATGTGTGCACACTAACATTTAAGTCCTACTCTCCTAGCTACTTTCAAGTATATAATACATTACTTGTAACTATAATCTCCAGGCTATCCATTAGATCCTCAAAGCTTATTTATCTTAGAACCAGAAGTTTGTACCCTTTGACCAACACCTTCTCTCCCACCTAGTTTCTGTTAATCACTTTTCTACTTATTCTGATGTTGACATTTTTTAGATTCAACATATAAGTAAGTGATATTATACAGTATTTGTCTTTATCTGACTCATTTCACTTAGCACAATACCCTCAAGATTTGTGTTGTCACAAATAACAGATGTCTTTATTTTGCTTTGCTGAATAATAATCTACATCCATACATACTGTAACTCATGTTTACTTTATCTATTTACCTGTCAATAGACACTAAGAGAATAATGCTGCAACAAACATGTGAGTGATATCTCTTTGAGATAGTGATATAATTTACTTTGGATATAAATCCAGAAGTGGAATTGCTGAATCATAAAAATATATTTTTAATTTTTAGTGGAAGCTCTACACTGTTTTCTAGAGTGACTGTACCAATTTATACTTCCACCAACAGCACACAAGAATTCCCTTTTTTCACATCATTAACAATACTTATCTCTTGTCTATTTTATAATACCCAACCTACAGGTGTGAGATGTTAGCTCTTTGTGGTTTTAATTTGCATTTCTTTGATGATTAGTGAAGCTGACCATGTTTTCTTATATCTAGTGGCCATTTATATGTATTTTTGTACCCTCCTCTGCCCATTTTTATTTATTTTTTAACATAATTCTATTCATATGTAATATTTTTTTTAATCCTTGCCCGAGTACATACTTGGAAAGAAGAAAGGAGAGAATGAGAAAGAGAAACATTGATATGAGAGAGAAACATTAATGTGAGAAAGAAACACCTATTATTTGCCACTAGGGATTCAAACTGCAACCCTGGTATGTGCCTTGACTGTGAATACAACTAGCAACCTTTTGGTTCACAGGACCATGCTCAACCAACTGAGCCACTCTGGCTAGGCCTCTTCCCATTTTTAGTTGGATTATTTGATTTTTTGCTATTGAGTTGTTATGACTTCTTTTTATTATTTGGAGATTAATTCCTTATCAGATATATGCTTTGTAAATATTTTCTTCCATTCTGTAGTTTCCCTTTTTATTTTGTTGATGTTTTCTTTGCTTTGCAGAAACTTTTTAATTTGATGTAGTCTTACTTGTTTACTTTTGTTTTGTTGCCTATGCTTTAAACGTTATATCCAAAAAATCATTGCCAACACGATATCAAGGAAGTTTGCCCCTACATTTTCTTCTAGAAATTTCTTGGTTTCAGATCTTACATTTAAGTCTGAAGGCAAATTAATTCTTAAAATATTTTACAGAATAAATACCTAAGAAATGTTAGATACCATTGGGATCATCATCATTTTTTGTTAGCCATTTTTATTCATGGTTTTTTTTTTCATATAGTTAGGATTAGTAGGAAATAAAGGTAACCTCCCTTTTCTACGTAGAATTTCCATATTGTCTTTGACAGGATAGAGGCTTTTGCTGTCTCTTTGTCTATCTTTTTTTCTAAATTTATATGTATAATGGGTATAGTCTATGAATAAGAATTTTAGTAAATGTGATTTTTTCTATGTTTTAAAAATTAATTATTAATAAACTTGTTATTAAATCTAGCTATGATCAGAAATCAAGGGTAATATTGAATTCATAGGAGTTATTATCTTTTTAATTTTTGTTACAATTATGTTTAATTTTGCTTATACACTTTACATCTATTTGCTTCAATAACTATTTGTGTCTATAATATAACTAAATTTTACTGGTCATTAGGAATCTAAAAGTGCTAACTGCAGTATCCCCATGAAAACATTGCTTCATCCTAATTTTGTTCTGAGATGAGAAACCTGGCTGTAATAGCCTGTAAAATACTGTGAAATTTCTTTTCCAGTGCAAACGTTTTTAAACATATTAACTGAAATCGTTCCTAAAAGTCAGTTTCTCAAAGAACCTGGGTAAATTCAGCAAAAGTTTTTTTAAAGACCCTCAATTATTATATGCAAAAAGTTGAAAATTAGTATTTTTCTGTATTGTTTTAATCATTGCCAGAAGGGATATACTTATATTTTCACTAGCATGATAATAGGCATGAAAATCATTTGTTTCACAAAGAGAAAAAGTTACAAAGAAATCCAGACATAGAGAATCAATTGAGAACAAAATAAAGCTAATAAAGTAAAAAGCGTTACTGGTTCCGAGTGAGCAAGCTTTGTTTTGCTTCTGCAACAGAGATCAGAGAGAAATCCCTTTTGTAGTAGTTCCTTGGTCAACCGCTCTTCTCTCCCGATCCTTGTAATATAACCTCGTTTAGTTCAGGGAACAATCTGCAGAGACCCATGAGATAAATCTTGATTTATGTAACTAATTGTGACCATGACATTTCTCCTTGCACATTATTCACCTAAATATAAGCATGTGGGTCTTCATCCAGTGCTCTGAGAAGCCAGCTGAAAGAGAGGGTCTGCAAACATTTTTCTTTCCTGAAAAGAGACAGACATGCAATAAGTACTCTCTTTTTTTTTTTCAGAGGAACCACTAACCTCTATCTCTTGTTGCCAGGGCTGACCAGCAAACCCTGAGTGATGGATGAATGATCACTCTGACACAGGATTGCTGTGAAAGAGAGGACTAAGGGACTGCATGGCTAAAGGAGCCAGACAGCCTTGATTGCCTGCCTCGTTAAGCTTTTATGGTAACAGCAGTTTGAGACAAAGTTTACCTTTTAGATACAATCAGTAGGGTAAGTAATCTTGGGGGACATGTGTATCTGCAGTGTCCTTTAAGCAAGGACACCCAAGGATTAAGCAAAAGGGTTCCAGTAAATACCCGAGGGTCGCCTGTGCACAGGCTTGTTTGGGAAGGTCAAGGAACAATTAGGGGCGCTGCCTTTGGCAATCGCCTAAGTTGGAATTCCGATAAACAGGGTGGGCTGCCTTCAGCACACTTTCCTTTTCGGAATGTCCTCCTTACAAACTTTCCAGCCAAGTCTCCCATGCTTCCCTACATCACGTGACTTGTTTTTGTAAGGATGCGGCACTAGCAAGAATCTGTGACCTTGAGCATAGACTCAGCTTTAATCCTGTGCAGACTTCAGAGTGGAAGCGCTGTTGAAACATGGCTCTTTGGGGAATCTTATTATCTTGATAAAGAAAACCTGGGGCTCCTGCCTTAGGCTGTATCATTAAATAACTATAGATTTCCTTCTGATTTAACTGTCATCTTAAAACTAGGGCATTTGTATCCCCAGGGTAGGGGTGGAGGAGAGCTTTTGGAAGACAATCCAAATAGTACTCTGGCATAAATATTTTTAGGGGCAAAATCAATTTCCAAATGTATTTTTAGAAGAAAAATGGTAAGTCTAAATATCTACTTCAGTTGGAATGATTTTAGCTCTATATTTAATTTTACAAGTGTTCCTTTACCACTCCAAAATAGGACAACAACATCCAAAAGAGATACAAATTCTTTTAGTAAAGGATAGCATAACATTTCAGTTTTTGGCACTGGCTGGCTAAATTATTCAAATTATTTCATACCAATTAAATAATGAGAGAGAGAGAGAGAGAAAGAGAGAGAGAGAGAGAGAGAGAAATAGGGTCTGTCTGCTGTTTGGACTTTAGAAAATCATGTAACAATAATTACAAACTAAATTACCTAAAAATGGTATGTTTTTTAACCTATTACAGATTGGGCCTAAACCGGCAGTTGGACATCCTCTGAAGGGTTCCAGATTGGAGAGAGTGCAGGCCAGGGTGAGGGACCCACCCTCTCCCATGAATGAATTTTATACACTGGGCCTCTAGTCCTATATAATAAAAGGGTAATATGCAAATGACCCAGCAGAACGACTGGGAATGACTGGTCACTATGACACACACTGACCACCAGGGGGCAGACACTCAATGCAGAAGCTGCCCCCTGGTGGTCAGTGCACTCCCACAGGGGGAACTCTGCTCAGCCACAAGCCAGGCTGATGGCTGCCAGTACAGCGGTGGTGGTGGGAGCCTCTCCCACCTCCTCAGCTGTGCTAAGGGTGTCCAATTGCAGCTTAGGCCTGCTCCCTGCTGGCAAGTGGACATCCTCCAAGGGCTCCTGGGCTGCCAGTGGGATGTCTGACTGACAGCTTAGGCACAATCCCCCAGGGAGCAGGCCTGAGCCAGCAAGTGGACATCCCCCAAGGGGTCTCAGACTGAGAGAGGGCACAAGCTGGGCTGAGAGACCACTCCTGAGTGCACAAATTTTTGTGCATCAGGCCTCTAGTCTTTAAATAAAAAGACATAAACATGTTGAAAGTTAACAGCAACATGTATATCATGCCAACATGAGTAATTAAAAAACTGGTATTACTATATTAATATTACACACACTCTAAGACAAGCAGTTTTAAGGAAGAAATATAGAAGAAAAATATCATAATATTAAAATGGTAAATTGCAGCAGAATACACATGCCATCTACACCCTGATTAATAATATTTTCACAATTTTGACAAGAAAACATAAATTTTAGCTATATTTTACTAAGTCCAAACATAGAATTGTTAACAAAATAAAAAATGATGTCTATTCTCAAAGGTTAATGAAATCTCTAACTTTAAGACTTAGGACCGAAAGTTAATTTATACTAAAATCACCTTCCCTTTTTCCTTCTTTTAAATTTATTTCTATAAATATTAGATTGTAGTCATAAGACAGGTTATGCTGTTATAATATTTTGTATTTATTTACCTATCTCTACCTTAATTTAATCCTTACCTTAATGTTTCTCACACTTTGCATATTGTAAATCTGAGAAAATTGCTAATAAATTGTCTAAGCCCCACCTTCCACATTTTAGTTTAATCAAGTTGTGATGGAATTTAAAACTGATATTTTTAATATTTACCCCTAGTGATTTTAATGCAAGTAACCAATGAATTCTTACTGGAGAAACATCTTATAGCCTTTTATGTTATGTTGTTTGCCAGACTGAGTATCCTCCAGAATTTGAGCTCTTCATTTTTCATTAAAATTCCACTGCATAGAGTTCTGGATTTCTATATAATAATTTTAATTCCTCTTCACTGGTGGGAGGGACACTCTATACCCTTAATACAAACCACTTGATAGTTATCAGAAGACAACCCTAAAAAATTCTAGTAAGAAAAGATGTGTGTGGTGATCATATAAATATCTACTATTATAGGTCATCCCAAGTTATAACTGTTACAGTCCAGCATGCCTGAGAATCTTGGAATCTTCTGTTAGAAAAGCTGCACTTGTCCAATTACAGTATGTGTACATCATTATGAGAGACATATATAAGGAGGCCAAGGAACAGGAACCATATAGCCTACCTTTACAGAGTCCTCTAAAGAAATAGTGGACTTGGAGATAGCAAAACTTGTTTTTCTTTAGTAATTTTGTGATTGCTGTCTTTTGCTAAAAAAAAAAAAAAAAAAGGAGGGGGTGGCTTTCTGTGCACATTGATCATCAAACCTGCCTAAATGAGTAAAACCACGACCCGATGAACTCACCCGATGGATTTTGAAGCACGTAGGCAATGCATATCCACCACCCAACTTTGGGCCGGTTCCAGAGAGCAGAAATCTGTGTATCTTCACCGAAACAAAATACTAAGTGTTTATTTTATCTAGAGATGTTTTTGAACAAAGGAAAGCTTATTTTAATATCTTTGAAACATGTTATCATGTCTTTATTCCATTCTATTGTTCTTTCTTTCTTTATTTTTGCTTTGCCTTTTTATTTTTACTATTTTGAAAATGTGTTTTTATTGTGGAAAGTATTATAGATGTCTCCTTTTTCATCCCATTGCTTCCTTTCACCCTATTCCCACCCTCCACCTCCCCCTTTCCTTCCAGGCCTTCAGTGCACTGTTGGCTATGTTCATCAGTTATGCATATTACTTCTTTAAATGCATGACGTTAGCTTCAATCATTATTAACTTTTTTCCATGATCATAGAAAAAGAAACTATATGAATAAGATATTCACTGAGATTTCGCCCCTATTGGTATCAAGGTTCCCTTGCCAGATAGACTAGATTTCACGGATCCCCTTTCCCGTTGCTGTGGCTTTCCCCATAATTTTTGAGAACATCTGGTTATTTTATCTTGGCAAATCCCAAGACTGCTGACCACTTTGTTCAGTGGGTGAGATAAATTCTCTTTTCTTCCCCTTCCCCTCCTCCTGCTCTAGCAGCCGTCTATTCTGCCACATTCCCCTCCCAGGCTATACCTACAATGTTTGGGGAGGGTTTTGTTACTTGTTCCCCAGACTTCTCCTGTCCTGGGTTTAGCTGGCACAAATGGCATTAAATGGTGTTTATTCTCTATTTTCCCAGGTAAAGGTGCTTTAAGCTATGTTTTCTCTGGTTAGGGAGGAGAAGTATAAACCGTTTTTTCTCAAGTGTCCTTGAATGAGGAAGATACAATCTTGTGATTCACAAGCTGGTTGCAAGCTGCCCAAACTATTCGGCCTTGTTTAATTTTATTGCCTCAGTTTCCCAATTATACATGCCCAGGAATTTTCCTAGCTTCTTACTATCCTGCCACACAGTGATTTTTATTTTTTTATTAAAAAAAAAAAAACAAGTCAAAATCAGGTTATAATATAGCAGGGCAGTTTAAGTTTTTACTATTTTTCAGACTCATAAACATTATCATCAGGATGAAGATATGTAGTTTCCTTTTACCCTTTTGTTACATTTCTGGCTTCAGAATATGTCCTTTCCATGCAAATTACCCTTCTTCAATATTCATTAAACTTTTTTACTAATACTCTAATTGGCTCTCAGTCTTCTCAGTTATCTATGAGAAATTTTGAAAGGGTCAAAAGAGCAAAACAATGCTACCTGTTTAATATAACATATGGAAAAGCAAGAATATTGCTCAAAGTTGTAGTTCTGTAATATGAGAATGTTAGAGAGGCAGAATACTGAAATAAAATATATTCCTATGTGGCACATAGAATAATTAAAATACAATAAAAGAATAAATTTTATTACAACCTCCATACAATAATTTAATTGTCCTCTTCTGAATCTATACTGACAAGAAAAAGCCTGTTTACATCAGTTAACATCTAACAAGTGGCAACTGATGCACGTGTTGCAATTGCTACCTTCATAACAGTAGGACACATATTGTGTGGAGAAATAGTAATCCTGGACAATGTAAGTGAAAATAAGACAGTGTCTTATATTAATTTTTGTTCCCAAAGATGAGCTAGGTCTTATTTTCCGGGGATGTCTTATTTTTCCATGAAGAAGAATGCGGTACACATTTATTGTTGAACAAAATAAAAAAAGGAAATTTATTACCTGTGTGTCCACACAATGTGCCCGACTCCTGGCCCGCATGACTCGCTGTCTAATTGTGAGTCAGCCAGACTCCGTCAGGACAGAGCGAGCAGCAGGCGGCAGCTTGTCCTGGGGGCGGCGCGGGCTCTCTGATTAAAAGAAACCTCGCACTTCCTGTCTGCTCCGGCTACACTGCAGCCAACAGTGAGCTGCGAGGTGGTGGCACCCGCCGCTATGGCCCAGAGTCCAGAGTTAGGGTAGCTTCAGAGGGCCTTAGTATCAGGGAGGCCTTATGTTCGGGGGGGGCTTTATTATCAGAGAGATCTTATTTTTGAGGGGATGCCCTATATTTCAGAGAGAGGAAAAACTGTAAGTAGGTCTTATTTTGGGGGGATGTCTTACTTAGGGGAAACAGGGTATGTATATGACCATTATCAACGATGCAAATCTGTTGATGCCTTCATATTTCATTCTTAAATTGAGGCCTGTTATTTCAATATTATTTCAGATGATTCTCACATGCTCTAACTCTATATGTATAAGTAAAGATATACTAATTGTACTGGTTAATAATGCAGATTTTGTAATCAAAGAAAACACAATAATTTTGGGAGAAACATCAAAAGTGCTTTATTCAAAGTAATGTCCATCGATTGCTACACATTCCCCCCATCTTTCAGGTAATTTGTGGATACTGTCCCACTAGAACTTTTCTTGTTTTGAGGCAAACCATTCAGAGACCCAATTTTCCACTTCTTTATATGTTTTGAAGTGCTGCTCAGACAGTGCTTGTGCCGTCTATGGGAACAAGTGGTAATCTGTAGGAGCAAGGTCTGGTGAATATAGTGGGTGGGTTAATACTTCCCAGGAAAGATCTTTTAAGGTATTTTTAACTGGTTTTGAAGTGTGTGATGGTGCGTTATCATGAAGCAAAATAACTTTGCCGTGTCTTCTGGTTCATTCTTATCATTTTATGATTAAAGCGTGGTTCAAATTGATTATTTGTTCTCAGTAGCGATCAGTATTAATGAGTTCACCTGGTTTTAGAAGCTCAGAATAGACCACATCTTCCTCATCCCACCAAATGCAGAGCATTGTCTTCTTTCTGAAGCGCTTTGGCCTTGCAGTTGATGTTGATGTTTGACCTGGATCAACCGATGATTTTGTGTATTTGAGATTCTCAAAATAAATCCACTTTTCATTGCCAGTCACAATTCGATGCAAAAAAGATTTTCTTTTGTGCCATTGAAGCAACATTTTACTGATGACTTTTTAGTTTTCCATTTGTCTTTCATTCAGTTGCTGTGGCACCCATTTTCCTTCCTTTAAAATCTTTCCCATTGCTTGTAAATGGTCAGAAATTGTTTGCTGAGCAACATTGAATCTTTCTGCAAGTTATTTTTGAGTTTGACATGCATCTTTATCCAATAATGCTTGTAATTGTTGATCTTCAAACTATTTCGGTTGACCTCGACATCC
Organism: Murina feae; assembly: GCA_004026665.1. Taxonomy (NCBI): domain Eukaryota; kingdom Metazoa; phylum Chordata; class Mammalia; order Chiroptera; family Vespertilionidae; genus Murina; species Murina feae. Next base: position 13,007 of record PVJC01041425.1, read on the forward strand.
TTTGACTTTCACATCGAAATGATCACTTTTAAAGCATTTAAACCAGCATTCACAAGTATGTTGAGATAGAGCATGTTCACCATAAGATTCCTGAAGTATTCAGCAGAACTTTTCTTCAAAATAAAGTAATGAATTAAAACTTTCTGCAATGCTTTTTTTTTGGCACGAAATTCAATATTTTTAAGCGTAAAAATATCTATGATGTTAACACCTTCAGAAAATGTGACATATGAAGTCTTGAAACTTATTGTCAATACAAAATAGCGTACATATCAAATAGCATATACACTGAGTGGCCAGATTATTATGACCACTCACATTTGTAGGCAAATTAGCTATAATTTCACGCTGAAGCTGCTAGAGGGCCAGACCATTATAAATAGGGAAGCATGTGTTTACCACAACAGTAGAAGTGATTTTTTTCTGAAGATATGGGTAAACAATGTAATTTAACAACTTTTGAATGTGGAATATATATATATATATATATATATATATACACACACACACACACACACACTAGGGACCCGGTGCACAAAAATTTGTGCACTCGGGGGGTCCCTCAGCCTGGCCTGTGCCTTCTCGCAGTCTGGGACCCCTTGGGGGATGTCCACCTGCTGGCATGCCTGGCCAGCATGGGTGAGGGGCTGATGGTTGTTTGCAGGCTGGCCAAGCCCCACAGTGGGAACCCTCACCCCATAGGTTTCATCTCCATGTGCATTTTCCCATCGTTCTTTTGTCTGGGGAGAGACCTGGAGTGTCCACAACAGTCTCTCACAGAAGGGAGGGTATGCGTGTCAGTCCTGGGGCGCTCCCTCCTCCCCCGGGTCCCCTTCCCAAACCCCGTCGGGTCTCTAGAGGCTCAGTGGTGCGCCTATAGCCCAAGCACAGATCATAGGACACCTGGCAGGGTGGCGGTGGCAGGACGCAGTCTGAGAAAAAGGGGCCAAAAGAGGCCAAGGGGCCTGACCTGTTGTCCCCACCAGGGGAGTTCACTGCGGTGGGGTACAGAAGGTGCAAGGATTTGGTCAAGGTCGAGCAGCCGCGGGGGGGCCACCAGGGGTGGCTGCTTGGTCACGGGACAGCCCAGGCACTCCAGGGCTCGGGGTATGGTAGGCTTCCCCCCATTGTCACTGGCGGCTCAAAGAGGCCGAGCTCCAGCTCGGGGCCCCTGCAGAGCCATGGACAGGGAACCCATCCAGAGGCTCCCCGGGGAGCAAGACGCCCACCTCAGAGCCGGCCTCGTAGTCTGGCTCCAGCAGCTAGAAGAACTCCAGGGTCTCGAGGATCTTGTCCAGGTCACACAGGTTCACGCCGCACCCCGAGAGGCCACCCCCGCCACCGCCCACCCCGCCCTCGCCACTGCTTGCTCCATGGCTGTCAGCCTCCATCTTGGCTGGGTTAATTTGCATGCTCTGGGTTAATAAGCTGCTCTGATTGGCTGGTGGGAGTGGCTTGGCTGGTGGACATGGCTTAGGCATCTCAGAGAGAAGGTTAATTTCCATATTACTCTTTTATTGTTATAGATATATGTGTAAATCAACATGTGTAACTTCATTTATTGAATAAATCTGCATTTTTTCAATAACTGGTACAACTGGTATGCATTTTTATACTGATAGACAGAAGGTAGGTAGATATTATGCGACTAGAGGTCCAGTGCACAAAATTTATGCACAGGTAGGGTCCTGAGGCCTGGCCAGTGATCAGGGCCAATTGGGGCCTTTCGGCTAATGGCCGGGCCTGCCTTCCCTGGCTGCTGGATGCTGACTGGGGCCTACCTTCATTCCATGCCACCTCCGGGTGGTCAGCACACATACATAGCAAGTGATCAAACTCCCAGTCTCCTAGTCGAACTCCCAAGGGGACACTTTGCATATAAGCCTTTTATATACATACCAGGGGCCCGGTGCACAAAAATTTGTGCACTCGGGGTGGAGGGAGTCCCTCAGCCCGGCCTGTGCCCTCTCACAGTCTGGGACCCCTCAGTGGATGTCCTATGATGGCCCCAGTCTGCCAGGCGCCTTCTGTGTGTGTGTGTGTGTGTGTGTGTGTGTCGCCACTGGGGACCTGCCCCCAGCCGCATCAGAGGCTCGGAGCAGTCCTCCTGTGTGTGTCTACCTGCTCGGGGCCTGCCCCAGGCACACCATCAAGTCTTGGAGCAGGCACCCCCTCTATGTTGATCTCTCAGACTCTTGCCCTCCCCTGCATGTTGTTCTCTTTTTTGAGCTGTGACCAGGGCTGGGTGCTGCCTGCCTCCCAAGCTTGCCTACTGCCCATCTTCCTCCAGCCACCAGAAAGCAGGGAAAACCCCGCCTCGTGGTCAGGCCAGCCTTTTCCTGCTCCCTGATCCC
>PVJC01041426.1:0-15368 GCA_004026665.1 Murina feae
CTCCCTCTCCTTCCTTTCCTTAGGGTAAGGTGACCAGATTTAAAGCAGTACAGCATTGACGGGGGGGGGGGGGGGGGGGGTCTTTTTTTCCCTTTCTTTTTTTTAAATTATTATTACTTAAAATATTACAAAGAGTAATCGGGACTTTTTTAAAATGCTGCAAGAAGTGGGACAAACTTAAAAATCGGGACTGTCCCGCCAAAGCCGGGACATCTGGTCACCTTACCTTAGAGGTCAGGAGAAGGGTTTGGAAGAGTCGGCTACAGACAGACCCTTAGAACTAGTGAGCTGGCTGGTTGTCATTGCTCCTGTCCCCACTGAAAATAAAAGGCTTTCGCAGGGCAATTCTTTTCCTCTGGTATTTCCTTTTTTTTTTTTTTTTTTAATGCTTTCATTGATTTTTAGAGAGAGACAGAAACATCAATGAGAGAGAAACATCATCGACAGGCTGCCTCCTGCACAGCCCCCCCATGGCGGATCGAGCCCGCAACCCGGGCATGCGCCCTGACCTGAACTCGAACTGGTGACCTCTTGGTTCCTGGGTTGACACTCAGTCACCCAGCCACACTGGCTGGGCAGCCTCTGTTGATTCTTCAAGAAAAACACACACACACACAAAAAAAACATGAAGTAAAATGTTTTGAAATAGATTTTTAAGGTTCTTTATTGGTGGGCTGTTCCATTACTAAGATTTCTCCAGACCCATTTCATTTTTTCACCTATTGAATTTTCCTTATTTTTTAAAAGAAAAGATTCCTAATCACCTGTCCTCCGCGTGCAGCGGGGAGCAAACAGGTTTTGCTTTCGGCCTCGTCAGTCATGTCCTCTGAAGGTGTGCGGCTCGGAGCGCATATGGAGCAAATTAGGGAGAGAAAGAACCGAGCTGCTGCCGGTTCTGATTGGTTACGGTCGGATTTAAAAAAAAAAAAAAAAAAGACTTGCCTGCTCTGGAGAAGAAAGATGGATAAAATGCTCTTTGAACACACGAGTCTTTTTTTTTTTTTTTTTTAAATGTCGGTACAGAAGGGTTGCATTTGTGCCTGGCTTTCCAGACCTGTCCCTTGACCTTCTAATTACTTTATTTGAAACAGCACTGAGGGTCTAATAAACATGGAGGTTGCCTCTCCCTGCTTTATCATAAATTAGAGCTGCCGGCCGCTGGAGGTGAAGGTGGAGGCAGCGTGTTCATTACCGCGCAAGTGACGGCTTGTCAATAGCAGAGCTCTCTAGTTTGTTCTCGTCAGCACTTGCTGTGCATTTTGTTGGGCCGCTGGGAAATAAATACAACAAGATTATACATTTGGAATACCGCAAGAGTTCACGCCAAAGAGAGAGAGAGAGAGAGAGAGAGAGAGAGAGAGAGAGAGAGAGAGAGAGAGAAACCCAACAAACCACCGGTGATAAATTATACACTTGGTAGAAAGTGACGCGCTATCTTGTGCTATTAACAACCAGAGATAATTGCCACGGATTGTAATTGCCGTTTGCAACTTCCAGTACAGTGTGTCCGACATCAATCTTAATAGCGAACAAAGCAATTTATATTAAAACTTAATTCACTCAGTAACTTCCCGCTGTATACACAGGAGCCAACAGATGTAGCTTTTCAGAAAGTTCAAAGGCACGGGAAACGTGGCAAGAAATGCTAATGCCCGTAAGCCTTGGAGGGATATCGCGTTCCTCGCTCGTAATGAAAACAAATGTATGTCATTATCTCCCAGTTTGTGTTTATTTAATAAAAGATGCAGTTTGCACGTTGGCGGACGCGGTGCCTCCGAACGGATAGAGAGTGATGTTCAATTTGAAATCAGAAGCCAAACAGGGCCCAGCCATTACGCATCTGGTATGAATCGTGCGCTTTGCGATTTCAGCAGCGGCCGCCTCCATGCTCGGGTGCGTTTTGTATGAGGTGCAGCAGCAAACCGGGGCAGCTTTGCTCACGCCTTCGCTCAGACGGGCTGTCTGTGAAGCCAGAAAGGGAGGTCCCCTGAAATGACTTGGGAAAACACGCGCGCTGGTTTCGTGAATTTGACTGGTGGCCCGCGCAGCCGTTGAGCAAAATCTCTAAGCTGATCAGGGCTTTAGTTCGCATAATCTTCTCCTTTCTTCGTTCATTTATTCCTTATTGCACTTTTGCCGCCCTCCTACCAAGGATGATAACCTCTCACTCACTCACCTCCAGGAGTGGGTGTCCTGGAGCCCATCACTAATCGTCTTCACCCTCCTGAGCGGCTGCATCTGCCCTGACGGGGTAAAGTAAGGTGACCAGATTTTAACGTTGGTAAAAAGGGACACCATTGACCCGGGGGGGGGGGGGTTCTTTATTATTATTATTATTATTACTTAAAATATTACAAAGAGTAGTACACATATCTCTTTCCAAAATCGGGGCTTTTTAAAATGCCGCGGGACGTGGGGACAAATTGTTAAAAATCGCGACTGTCCTGCCACAAGCGGGACTTCTGGTCACCTTAGGGTAAAGAGCCCTGGGTGCTGGGGCGGCGGGGGGAGGGTCTGGGCACACAGCACGCTGGGGCCTCGCAAACTTTGTGCTGGCTCTCTTCCTTGCGTGAGAGCGTTTTTCTGCTCCCCTTTCCCTCCTTTTGGAAATTTAGAAAATGGCAGAGGGAAAAACTGGGAGTGAGATCTTATCCATAGTCCCACTCTCGTAACGCAACCATTTGCATTTTGAGAAAACCAGTTCCCAGCCCTCGGCCATAGAAACCCATTAAGTTTAGGTGCCATGTTGACTCCATAGAAGTTTGCATTCTGCTTTTAATACCCAAGTGTTTCCTGTGTTGCACCGTCTTGTAATAATTAATGCATGTATCGGCAATAATAACCCATTAAGTTTATATACTGTACTTCATCATTGTTGACTGCTTTTTTAATTTAATACCCAAGTGTTTCCCATGTTCCTTGATAAATTAATAATTATGCATTTTAATGGCCATAATACATTAAATTTATATACTATATTTTATTGAATTATTCCCCATTATTAAAAAGTTGGGTTACTTCCCCTTAGTTTCACTATTATGAATAATGCTGCAGGTGTTGTTCTGTTTTGATGTTTTCTCTGGAGACAATTATTAGAAGTCTAATTATTAGATATGAGGTGCAAATGTTTGGGTGGCTTGTCTTACTTTACCAAAATAGGTCCCGGGACCAGTCAGAGTGGTTTATGTTGCCGCCAGCCATGTCGGGGGATGCACAGTTTAATCACAGTAGCATTCACACACTAAACGACCTCAGGCAGCTTAACCTCTCTGCTGTGTCTGAACCTCATTATTCCCTGTCTGAATAAGGGGAGACTGGTGCTCACCTGTGGATCATCATCCTATATAATAAAAGGCTAATATGCAAATCAACCCAACTGCAGAATGACTGATCGCTATGACGCGCACTAACCACCAGGGGGCACATGCTCAATGCAGGAGGTGCCCCGTGGTGGTCAGTGCACTCCCACAGGGGGAGCGCCACTCAGCCAGTAGCTGGGCTCACGGCTGGCAAGTGCAGGGGCAATGGCAGGAGCCTCTCCTGCCTCCGTGGCAGACTAAGGATGTCCGGGTGCCAGCTCAGGCCTGCTCCCCATGGGCACCCCCCAAGGGCTCCCAGACTGTGCAGGCCGGGCTGAGGATCCCTCCACCCCCCACCCCAAGTGCACAAATTATTTCGTGCACCAGGCCTCTAGCGGGTATATGTCACTCTGCGTATCTTTGGACTAATGTCTGTTACATGTGAAGCACTCAGTAACGATTAGCTGCTCTTAGTATTAGTATCACTCAAGTTTTGTTTTCCACCTAATTTAATATCGCCTCCTAGTTAAGCTGCAGTTGTTAAAGGAAACGCAGTTGTCCATTAAAGCTCAGTAGTCAACAGACTCCATCACCTGCAACTCTGTCTCTATTCGGTGAAAAACGTGAATTTGGAGGGAGCCATCAGGAGGAAGTTCGTAGGGATGAGTATTGTGTAAAGTAGAGGCATCGGAAGTGCTTTCTGTACAATTTTAACAGTAAAAAAGCTCATATTCCAGAACTTTCTGAATGGTCCTGAAGCCTTGGGGGTGTGATGGTCATACTCAGCGAGAACCCAGGTTCCCTGCTCTCAGGCCCTGGGCTCAGCCGTCAGTAACCTCGGGTGTTCGGTGGCTGTGAAGGGAGACAGAGAACCCGTTTCCTGGTTCTCTGGCTTTGGAAACAGTGATTCGAATGTATTATTTTTCAAAGAGAAACCAGAACTCGTTTTGTTATCTTGGGGGGCAGTTTGGATGAGACGCCCATGCTACAACCGCTGGAGACGTGACCACAGCCCTTTCGGCAGCAGGACGTCCGAGTGGTTGCCCCGAGTGACCGCGGAGCTCCTGGTGGGACTCAACAGAAACAAATGCTGGCTAACTTGGGGGTTGGGGGGGTAGGCAAGTAAGTGTCTTTATTCCTTTCTCTTTCCTTGTTTTGGGGCTTGGGGTGGGGTCCAGGGTGGGAAAAAGGATACGGGGTGGTTCACAGAATCTGTGCAAGGTGACTCTGACCGCACAGAGGAAGCTCCCAGGACCCAGGTTTCAGCAAAGCGTGCACACTCCCGGGGGCTGCTGACAGAGGGAACAGGCTCCACTCCACTCGGGAATCAAGGCCTGACGGGGCCCAGCCCACCCCTCCTGCCTGCTTCCCGGCCAGGGGAGTCAGGGCACCTGAGGACAGTCCCACTAAGCCTGCATCCTCCTGGGGGAGGGTGGGGGGATTTCCCGCTAAAGAAAATCAAAGCCCTGTTACAAGAAGCAGGGGAGATGGAGACTAGGCAGCTGAAAAGTAACCGGGGTACACTGAGCTTCTCACAGTGGGTTTCTGTGGTACGCCAGCACCCACGATTGGGAAAACCACGGAGTGTTTGGATCCCCTAGCCGCCACTGCCGGTGACATTAGCCCTGGAGGTCAAGGGCACCCATTTTTTTAGTCCATGTGACATGGAGGGCTCACACCATCAGGCATGCATTTTGTAGGAGAAAGGTCTCTCGTTTGGCTGCAAATATCATGGACTGGAAAGACAGTCCCTGAAACCACACAAGGACTTGTCTTTCCTTCCTGAGAAAGAAACCTGTAAAGAGCGAGGGCATTGCGGCTTTGTTCCTCCTGCTCCGCCTCACGTGGGACGTGGCTTCTGTCTTGCCTTCGTGCTCGCTGCAGCTCCTTCATCTCAGCCACGTTACGGTTCGGAAGAAGGAAGAAAGGGTAGGAAGGCACATGTACTTGGCAGTTGAGTCACCCCCTCCTCCTGCCCCCCCCTTCTTTTAAGAAACTCCCCAGAAGCCCCACCCCACAAAATCTCCACCTAGATGCCACCCTCTCCCAAGGAGTCGGAGCCCCGTGTTCAGAGCACTGGCCTGCAGACCAAGGGGCATGTGCCTGGGTTGCAGGTTCAAGACTCGGCCCCCAATTTGGGTGTGTGCGGGAGGCAACCAATCCATGTGTCTCTCTCACATCCATGTTTCGCTCCGTGTGTCTCACCCCCTCGTCCCTCCCTTCTCCTCTCTCTCAAAATCAGTGGACAAAAAATATCCTCGCGCGAGGATCAAAAAATTAGTCAATAAAATAAAGGAAAACGAGAAATGTTTTTCAGCCGGGCACGTGGCCGCTCCCTCCCCATGAAGTCGGGATTCTGTATGGGCGGGAGACGAGGAGGACGGGTGGCAGGCAGGCAGGCAGGTCGCCAGCACTGTCGGGCACAGCCTGAGAGTGTCTGAAACAGACGGTCCTCAGCTCTGGGCCGGCCAGGGTCATGGACAGGAAGCCAGGAGAGCAGCAATGCAGCGTCTTCCCCGGTAGAGAGAGAGCAGTCGTCGGATCGGATGATGAAAACTTGGGGCCATTCCATAAAACCCCCACATTTGCCTGTCGCCCCCAGACACACACCGTGCAGTGTGCGGCGCAGGCAGGGAGGGAGACCGGGCCGGGCCATTTTTCTTGTGCCTTTTTGCAATGCAACAGGGCGATCGATAGGAATCTTCGCGGTAATCATCTATTGATTTCCCTCGAATATAACTCCATTGAAAGCACTTTTATCCCCAGGAGTAGAAACATTGGAAGCTATCAAAGGAGGAAGTCGGTTTCCCTGACCCCATCTGCAGTGCACAATTGATTAGCAGAGAGGGTGGTTATGAGAGAGAGAGAGAGAGAGACAGGGGGGAGAAGTCACCCAAAGGTTAACTCTGGCTGAAGGAAAACGGGACTGTAGGGCAGGAGGCTTTGGGTGAAATTGTAAAGTCGGCGTAAGAATGACACTACGGTGACACGGGATTTCGGGGACTTGGCATCTCGTACTGTGTCCCCTCCAATTCCCCCAAACCACCAGGGCTGAATTTGGGGGGTTAGCAGTGCTGTGACTGGACAGACAGACCGCTGGGTTCAGGCCCGGGCTGGTGGGTCGGCTTGATTAGGGAGTGAGTTATACTCCGTTTTTACTCTCTTGGGTCATTTAGTCACTAAGGGACCCAAACTAAACCTTGGACGTATGTCTTCGCTTCAGACAAAGCTCCGAGGACAAGAAAGGAAAATATTTTTTTAAGCCTCATTTGTATGCCTTTTCTTAAGACAACAAGACAACAAACTGCTCCTCCCTTCCATCCCTCACAACAACAATCACGAAAAACAACCCACGTCTCAAAATCCCGGGAGGTTAGGTCCCCGGGCCATTGCTGTGCACGGAGGTCTTCATCCCAGAGACAAGGCGAGGAAGGGGCTGGGGGGCAGCATGGAAACGGGCCTGCGTGCTCCCTTCTGCCTCTGGCCCCGGTGTGTAGGCTGTCGCCAAAGTGGGGGGCAACGCACCCCTCTCTGGAAAGGTAGCAGGTGCCCCCGAGGTCTCTTGTCTTCAGTATATTATTCTCAGGATATTTCTCGCCTCAAATGCCTCTTGGTTTTTGTTCTCAGGCTGGCTTCTCCCCCAACAGTCTTAATAAATTTCATTTATTAAATGACAAAAAGGTGCGTGTAGCCCTAGTCGGTTTGGCTCAGTGGATAGAGCATCGGCCTGGGGTCCCGGGTTCGATTCCAATCAAGGGCACATACTTTGGTTGCAGGCTCCTCCCCAGTCCAGGCCCTGGTAGGGGCGCCTGCCAAAGGCAGCCAATGGATGTGTTTCTCTGTCTTTTCCCTCTCTCCTCCACTCTCCCTAAAAATCAATGGGAAAACATATCCTCGGGTGAGGATTAACAAAAACAACCACAAAGCAAACAAATAAAAGATGCAGGAGCCTCCCTCCCCCTCTCAGGTGCCCGCCCTTGGTACTGCTGAGTTTACTAGCAACTTGGGGAGTTTGCACTTTGTATTTGGGGCCTGGGGCCTTGTGTCTGGCTTCAGGCAAAGCAACTGGTTACTCCTCCTCAGATAAAGGAGCTTATCTGTCTGCCGCACCCTTGTGAATTCATCACTCAGTCAGCTTCCTAATCAAGGCTGGAGGTGTGTGTTTTGATAGAGCGACCAGATTTGTGTAATCTGTCATCTGTGGACAGCTGCCTCAGGTGGGGTGCTGGCCCAGCAGCCTCAGAGCCCCTCGGCCGGGCCCACCTGCTGGCAGCGTGGGACCTAGGCATCCACCTAACCAGGTTCTGTATCTCACCACCACCCTCTCCCCCACCCTTACCCCCTCCCCCTGCTCTCCCCTCCTGCCTATTCCTAGAAAGCATTGGGTGCAGTCCTCCCCGTGAACCCCCTCAGGCGATCCACAGATCTGGGGACAGGGTGTGCCCAGCCGAGTGACATCTCAAGGGCGAGGATGGTGTCACTGGCAGATGTTGCCCAGAGAAAGAGAAACACACATTGTCTGTTTCCCCACGTTACTGGTCACTACACGCTGCCCCCCCCAGTGGGGGTCACTAGTGTCTGTCTCCCACTTGATGGAGTGGCGCGTTCCCGGGGACGATTCACAGCGTAGCTTGTGCGTTGGTTCCGTGTGATCGTATAAATGAAGACCTTTTGTAGATGAATGTCTGTTGTACACAGTGTTTGAAGTTCCGGGGTAAAATCCTGAAATAACATTTCGCTGCGCACTTTACAAGGGCGTCATGAATACACTCTCGTAGGAAAGTTAAGGGCGGGGCCCTGTTATGGAGGGATCTTTCATCAGGTTTTCTTCCTTCCCCTCCCTACATTTTTATTAGTAGAAAGATCCTATTTCCTCATTACAGAAAGCTTGGGAAATTCCAGAAGCGTCTAAAAAATACTTCAAAAATGTCTCCTAGGGCCATCCATTCAGGGTTCATCAATATTAACGATACATCATCCTATTAAAATTAAAGACACAGCAGCACCGGTACCTTCATCCATGGTGGCCTGGCACGCCGTTGGGGAATCTGGGGACGGCCTCAGGAAACTGGGGTCCCGAGGATCCGGCTCCCTCGCGGGGGTCCGTCTCTGCATGAGGAGCACACGGGGAAACTCGTGTCGGCCGCCCGTGTGGCCAGAGGGTTGGAAGTGACCAGGTCTCAACTTCACAGGCGCTCGCGAGCCTTACTCCCTGAGCACCAGCCTCACGTGGAGAGCGGGTAGCTGGGGTGATGGAGCTCGGGGTGCGGCATGGCAGAGAGTCCCCCAGGTGGACATGGCGGAGAGTCCCCCAGGTGGACAGCAGGTGTAATGAGGTTAGGCGCTGCGGCCGCCCATTCACTTTCACGCCGAACACGCAGCAGCTCCCGAACAAAGACGGTTCCTGGAGGAGAAAATCCTCGCCTGGGCTCGACTTCAGTTCTTCTCTTACCAACGCCGCCTCCCCCAGCCCCTCTTTGCCCTAGAGACCTGGCCCCTCAGGGCGAGCTATTCTGCAAGAAGTCCGCCCATCATCGGCCCCTGGCACTCGCGCCCTACTTCCTTCCACAAGCCTGGCCCCGTCCTCTGGATCGATCTCAGGAAATAAAACGACGCGCGAGGATTTATTCACGGGCGTATCCGGCACCACATCCAATGACCGTGATCTTTCGCGCCCCAGGAGGCTCCGCAGGTCCCTCTCCAGGGTGGAGAATGAATGATGGTCACAGAACCACAGGTTAAACTAGCGTCCCACTGGCAGCCCCAGGCCGCAGCCCTCCTGGGTGGCATCCCTGTGTCTAGTTCACAGCAGTGGGAAGGCACTGGTTCCCCCGTGGGCTCGTCCAGGGCTTACCCGGTGCTGCCCGGGCTGTCCGTTGACCTTGAGGCAAGAACGTAACCTTGTCAGTCATATAATCACCTCTGCCTACTGTGTGAGGCCAGGGTTCAGGCCCTCAATAGCGGCCACTGAGTTTCCCAGGCCTCCTGCCTTTCTCAAGTGGAGAGTGTCATGGAGGTTCCCCACTCCTTCTGACCCGATCCCTCCTCCGCCTTCATCTCATTGCTGAGGAAGCCGAGGCTGACACATAGGGCCTCACTGGAAGATGAATGGAAGTTCTGGAATTCTCTCTGCACAGCGTGAAAGTAACGTATATGCAAGGTTACCAGAAATGCTGAGGATCTGTCAGATTCGGTGTTGTGCGCGTTTTTAATTCTTGTACTGCCTACCGGTTATGAGAAAGAAATGCTCCCGTTGCACTGCTGGGTAGTCATAGAGTCTTGACTGCTATTGTCTTGGTGGAAGAGGGCATCATGGAGACCTTTATAGGTGTGCGGGGAGGCGTCTGAGTGGGAGGATAGGAGTGCTCCATCGCCATTGTTTCCGCTAGATAGCTCATGAAATTCTGTCTCCATTGTGGCCCCCTCCCCCACATCCAGCGTGAACCCGATCAGACCTTTATTGTCAAAACCAGAGCAACCGCCCAGATGCGGTGGCTCTGTGGTTGAGCTTCGTTCAACCTATGAACCAGAAGGTCAGGGTTCGATTCCTGGTCAGGGCGCATGCCCGGGTTTCAGGCTTGATCCCTGATTGTGCAGGAGGCAGCCGATCAACGATTCACTCTCATAATCTCAATCTCTCTCTCTCTCTCTCTCTCTCTCTCTCTCTCTCTCTCTCTCTCTCTCTCTGAAATAAATAAAAATATATTTAAAACAAAACAAAAAGCCCTGAGCAACGGATTCTGACCAAGCACTTGCTCTTTGCAAGATTGTGTTTGGTGCAGCATGAATCCCAGGAAGTCTGAGACGTGGCCCCTGCCCCAGAGAGCGTACCATCTGTTTTGGGAAGATAAGACATTAAAACAAGAAAAGTGAAACGGTAATAAAGGACTTAAATAACAGTTCAGGACGACGCTCGGAAAGACATGTCCCAGGACAACACATGACATCAGATGCGCAATACCGATTTCTTTTAGAAGAAAGATGCTCTTAGGCACTCGGTAGCAGGGGCTCATCGACACCAGTGGTGACTCCCCGAAATATGAATAAATGAAGTCATTTTCTGTAACTGCTTTTTGACGTTGGATTTTAGGAATTTGGAGGAAAGCAGTGTTCTGGACGAATTCGGCGTGGCCCTGCGCCAGGCAGAGCAGAGAGCGCAGGAGGGAAGTGCGAGTTTCGGAGGCCTGCTCGTCTGAGAACCTCACGACCTAATGCTCATGAGGAAGAAGAAGAGGAGGAAGGAGGGCGACAGGGGGGATGCTCTGACTTCAGACTTGGACGTGCAGGGACATTTGAGGGAGGGGGTGTGTGCTCCAGTACTTTGTGGGGTACAGGGAGGTTGGAGATTACAAACTGCGTACTAGCAAGTAGCCCTGAAAGGCCGACAGTGCACGGAGGCACGGCCTTGTCACGGCCCCGGGGTGATCAGCCGTGAAACGGTCCCGCCGAAGGTTCATCTGGGCGCCCACGCTGTGACCTCCGCTGTATCCATGCGTCAAGTGCAGAGCCAGTTAGAGAAAGATGCCCACGCGTGTTTTTTAGTGGCTTTGATGTTTCGTGGTGCGTGACTCATCCTCCTGACTGACTGCTTGCGGGACAGGCCGTGAAGGGCTCCCTCCACGCCCTCACCCGCTGACGGCCGGTCCCCTCCGCGCTCCTATTCGGGTTAAAAGGTTTCCTCATCACCTTGGCGTTCAGAAACTGGCACATTGCCAAGAGCCAGTCCGTTCCAGACTGTCTTTTTTTTTTCTTTTAACGTTGTTAAAGAGATACTTCTGTCCAGAGAACTAGTGTTTCTCCCCAGGGAGACGACAAAGCCTGTGTCATCTTTGGCCACTTTATGAAGCTGAAACTGCAAAACCGGGAAGTCTCTGGGGCAACACCCTCCAGTTTGAAGAGGGAGGAGAAATGGAGCAGAAAACCCTGTACCTTTTTTAAAATACACGTCGATGTTTTTATTGATTTGAGAGAGCAAGGAGAGGGAGGGAGAGAAACATCTATCAGCCGACTCCTGCACGCCCCCTACTGGGGATGGAGCCCACAACCCCGGGCATGTGCCCTGACTGGGAATCGAACCGTCAACTCCCCGGTTCATGGGTCGACACGCAACCACTGAGCCACGCCGGCCGGGTTTGAATGCATTTTTAATAATAAGCTGGTGTCCACAGCGAAGTCTATGAGGTTACCAGCCCCCACGGGCCCTGTGTGCCGAGGGAACGAAGCACGTTGAGTCACCAGCAAAATGTAAGTGGGAGCGCAAATCCCTTCCAAAATAATGTTCAGGACATAGAACCTGGCCTGCTGCCTTTGCATCTCGTTTTCTGGGCTTCCTGTAACCATCCAGTTCAGAAAACGCGGAGTCCATTCCAAGATTTTTTTTCTCCTTGTGGTTTGAAAGAACTCTGGTCCCAAAGTGACTAATGTGCAGCAGGATCAGATGTGTCAGTGTTGTTATTTTTGCTGTAAAACAGATATTCTCTTTAGTCAAATCCTCCGCTTTGATTTGAATGTGCTCCTTAATACAAACTTGCAAGATAAGGAGCCGGAGCGGTACTTGATAGGTATCAACAACAAGGCGTCACCATGGAGACGTCAGGTGACCACAGAGCCGCTTACATCCAGCAGTGGGGGGAGACCCCACGAAGGCCTCTCCTCCATTTCCATGGGGTCGATGAGTTTCTGGCCCCCACGTCTGGCTCCTGGCAACACCAGGGGGGTCTCGGATAACTGCAGTCTTTACTAGACGTCCCGTAACTATATCTGAATGTGACTTTTCAAGAGTCTCTTTGCCAGATGCCCCTGGAACAGCCCTGGGAGAGTAGAGTCTTTAAGGTATTTTGAATGGAGGAGGGTGAAGAGGTCTAATCCATAACCCTGAATTGACAGGCGGGCTTTAAGGGGTCCCCGGGAGCCATGTGGTTTGTCATGCCGAGGCCCCTGGAGAACACTCAATCGCGGGTGATTATCCTCGCGTGTTGCAAGGCCTCCCGGGGTCTTCGACAAAGCAGCGTCCTGCCACTTATGGGGAACCTTGGGAATTTCTTTTTCTGTTTTTTTTTTTAGGTTTGTGCTCTTAAACTCAATAACTGGAATTGTCAGAGGCTTTTGGATCTCGCCCTCACTCTTCTTTTCCTTAAATCAAACCTCGCCCAACTGGCGTGGCTCAGTGGTTGAGCGTCGACCTATGAAACGAGATCATCGGCTGCATTCCTGGTCAGGGCACATGCCCGGGTTGCAGGCTCCATCCCCAGGGTGGGGCGTGCAGGAGGCAGCCAGCCGGTCCATGATTCTCTCTCATCATTGATGCTTTTATCTCTTTCTCCCTCTCCCTTCCTCTCTGAAATCAATAAACAAAATACATATATTTTTAAAATCAAACCTCAACTATACATAGATCCCTGGGTGTTGGGTGTGTGTTGAGTTCCTTTCTGATGTCCTTGTCGTTGAGGGTGGGGTTTTGTTGTCGCTGTTGTTGTTGGCGGTGGTGGAGGTGGTGTCACGAGCAAACACGGTGATCACATCGGGGGCTGCAGAGCTTTAATTTAGAAACGCAACGGAGATCCCACCATCTCATCTGGAACCAATTCCTCTCGCCTCCTTCCCCCGAGGAGCGAGGAAATGTCTCAGGTCTGTGCTTAAACACCTGATAGATTCCACCTTCAGATAGGTCGGTGGATCGAGGCAAAACACAAAAAAACAGAACAGAGGAAAAGCTCATGTTTTCAGCTGTCTGTCCTTGGTGAGGGTTCTGGGTGCCCCTCCGTATTCGGAATTGACCGGATTAGTCCTAATCTAATATTGGGCTCTTGAATATTTTAAACATTTTTTCCGGACCGAGTTCTCAGCGTCCACGGGGCCTATCTCTGTTGCCATCTCTGCATGCATAAGAGGGCCTTCATTTGGGCTGGACTGAGGGGGAACAACCGAAAGACCAGGGCCTTGGAATTGAGGGCAACGAGGACGCCCTGGGTCATAACCACGGATCAGAGGGTTGGAAACAACTAGTCCCTCGGCCTCTGTTTGCTTAGAACTCCAAGCTCATCCAGCAGTGAGTTCATTTCTGAAAACACTGAAGCTTCCTTTGAGCTCCGGCCCCTCATCATGAATTCCCGCACAAACAGAAATTCACCTGTGGGGTCAGAAGGAACCGGCAAAGAGAGTCCTCATGCCACGCAGGAATCCGTGGGGGGAGCTCTAGCTCAGCCAAGACATTTCTGTGTGTGGTTGGATTTTTTACAAGCTCGTTGCCTCAGTTTGCCTTCCAAAGATGGAGCTAGTAATACTGTTTTGTTTCTGTCTTACGAAATTATCAGGAGCCCAGCCCTTTGGGCTCAGTGATTGAGCTTCAACCTATGAACCTGGAGGTCACGGTTCGATTCCGGTCAGGGCACAGGCCCAGGTTGCAGGCTCCATCCCCAGTAGGGGATGTGGAGGAGACAGCCAGTCAGTGACTCCCTCTCATTTTCTCTCTCTCTCTCTCTCCCTCTCTCTCTCTCTCTCTCTCTCTCGCTGTCTCTCTCGCTGTCTCTCCCTGTCTCCCCCCTCTCCCTTCCTCTTTGAAATCAATAAAAATATTTCAAAAATTTGATTCAAAAAATTACCAAGAAGTGTAGACATGTAGTAGTACAGAGGACTCTAATGAAGACTGCTGTCCGTGAGTCCTTTTGGCTGTGAGATGCACCAGTGAAATAAGGGACATGATTGTTTGGGGAGCAGCTCTCGCTGCCCTGAGCCCTGAGCAGACAGTGGAAAACTGGAGAGACATGGCCCTGCCCTCAAGGGAGCATGTCATCCAGGCTCAGTCCACTGCATGTGTCCGAGCACTTCGTCTATGAGATATTGTCAGGAGCTACACAGACGAACCTGAAGCAGTGTGCCGTCAGTGGATTCATCCTACCCGCACTCTTTCTAGAGATTTGTATCATTTCTCCAGTCACATACGGACTCTCGCTTCCTGTAGGAATTTGTTGCCTGTATTGGGTTCAGATCCGCCTGTTCCGATTTCAACTTCCTTCTTCTGGCCCTGGCCAGTCCTGGTGTGCCGGACTGCCATCGGCGCCTGCCGTGGGAGGCGGGAGTGTGGCTGAGCCGGCGAGTCCAGCCTTGGCCAAGGCAGCACCTGGCTGCTCCAGTCCGCAGCTGCATCTCCCAGGGGTTTGTCTGAACCTCTGCAAGCTTCAAATCGGAGTTCAGACGGCGTGACGGGTTGAGTGAATGCTTTAACACTGACAGTGAAAAAGAAACACTGACTTTAAAATGACCCTTTTAGGGACACAGGAAGGGTGGTTTGACCTTTTATTAATATTCTTTTCTTTCCCATGATCTTGGTTTTAAGTCCACATCTCTTTGAATTTGGTTAATTCCATTAGGATCACCCCAAAAGAGGGGTTCCATTGGTGGCTTTGAAATCCAAATGGGTTGAGAAAAAAACCACTTATTTGTATGGTAAAAATACCATTTATACCCACCGGATTAGAGACTTCCTAGCAGATTAAAGAACAATTTCACACACCAATTATTTTAAACCAATTGTAGCTGCATCTCAACGCATAGAAAAAGCTACCCTGAGCTTTTCATATTCCTACATTCTCTTAGAGCTTATATTCCAATGGGAGAGACCCCTGTCAAATAAATACATAAATAGGATCATTTCAGGTAGCAAACTCGGTAATGGAGGTGGTAGAGTGGGTCACACTAGGTAGAGAGAGGTCAGAGATAGCTTCTCTGGGCTGTGACGTTTGAGCTGAGATCTGAAAGACAAGGAGACAGCCACACCAAGAGGTGGAGTGGGTGAGTGTCCCAGGCAGAGGGACCACAAGTGCCAAGTCCCAGAGGTGGGGACGGGCTCGCTGTCTTCAGTGAACAGGAAGATGGGGGAGCAGTGTTCAGAGGGAGGGGCAGCACCGAGGAACAGCAGAAAGGAAGGCGGGGCCACAGGGAGGAAGGCGGGGCCACAGGAAGAAATTGGGATTTTATTGGAAGTACAGAAAGCACTTCAGAAAGCTCAGCGCTGACTTTTCCACGCCAGCCGCCAAGGAGCAAGGCGCCCAAGATGTGTGCTTTATTTCA
>PVJC01041427.1:0-15364 GCA_004026665.1 Murina feae
AAGGGAAGGGAAGGGAAGGGAAGGAGAAGGGAAAGAAGGGAAGGGGAGGGGAGGGAAGGGGAGGGAAGAACAGGCCCAAGATTCAATGGAAGATGGTGAACTGAGAGGGTCCGGTCATCAGCGATTGCACACGTGGCCCGAGGGAGAAATTAAGTGTTCTCCTGTCAGTTGGATGCTGTGCAATGGCAGAGACAAAAGAAGATGCATACTTAATGTCCACCCCGGAGGTGCTGCTGACCTGGTGGATTTGGGACCTGAAAGCATCTGCAGCACGCCAGATGGCATGCTGGCCCCTGCCCAGGCTGAGACCTAGGCCTCCAGCACATCTCTTACCCAGAACACCTGCCCTTCTCCCGCTGCCCCCTCCCTTAGTCCCTCACCCTTCAAGGCCTGGCACAAACCTGCCTCTGAACTTCCCCTCTGAATTCTGACAGAACTGACAGTACCAGGCCCATTGCCCAGCAAACAATCCCACCCAACCTCCCTTAAGTCCAGGCCCAGCGCTATTGCTGCTCCCGACCTGTGATCCCTGCCTATGTGAGCACCCACTCGCTTGGGCTCCTTCCCAACCAGAAAGCAGGCTCCCCAAGGGTAGGGTAGCAACGCCCACCCTGGGGCGGAAGACAGCAGACCCTGTGCAGGTAAGGAGATGCCTAAAATAAATGTTGCTTGACCTCCTGACAGTAATAAAGGCTGGCTGATGCCTTTGCTGGTAGCCAAGAATTTCAAGGAGGATCCCGCAAAGTTAAATGACAGAATCTAATAGAGGGAACCACAGTGAAAGACATTACTATTCAACCCATTTTATAAAAAGTTAAGGTTTTCCCAAATCATTCTCATTAGCTTACAAAGAGCTTCTAGCATGAAGTTAGCAGAAAGCGGTCTCCATCACATTACAATTCCTAGCATTTTCTGACAGCCGTTCCTCTTCAGAGTAAGAGGAGCCAAATGCCTCAACATTGCTCCTTAGGCGCTGCCAGCAGACAGCTTTCCCTGAAGCCACAGCACACGTGATGATGGCCTCTGTTCAGAATTTGCTCAGATGCTTTCACTCAACCTGTTCCTGAATGCTATCTATGCTGCCTTTTGTTTTCCTCCACACAAGGACTCCTGCGCCTCTTGCCAGGCCGAGCGCGGGCAGCCGGGGGCACCATCTGCTGCACCAGGAAATCAGAATCCGCTGCGCTTCCTCCAGGCTTGAAGGGCCCATCAGGACGCGGTTGTCCAGAAAACACAAACTCCTGCCTGTGAGGAACCCACAAGGAACATCCAGCTTCTACGCAAACAGACGCTGCAGGTTCATCCATCAGTTCCAAATGGGCTGAAGAAAAAGCGATGGGGTCACCCCCAAAACAGAGCAGTGCAAGACACACACCTAACAGAAATGTATTCATTTCGTTCACTTGAGAGATTTTCATCGGATGCCCATGTGCCTGGCTGGACAAACGCATAAAACTTCCTGCCCCCGTGGAGCCTCCACTTGCGTGGAGGAGACAATGACAGAAAAAGTAAAATACATTCCCCATCAGATGGTGGTGAGGACTGTGAGGAAAAATAAAGCAGGGGGAGGGTCATGGGCGCTCCAGGGGAGACGAGTACAATTTTACACAGGAGGCTAGGGATGCCGCCCCGAGGAGAAGGTCTAGAGGAGGTGAGGGAACAAGCCACGGAGAGATGTGTGGGACGAGCTGTCGGGGGGGAGGAGCCGTGCAGGGGAAGGAGCAGGGGAGAGTGGGCTGAGTGAGGGAGAGCTGGATGGGAGCTGAGCTGAGCTTCACAGCTTTAAAGAGGATGTGAGGCCCAGAGGAGCACTGCAAGGACATAGAGACATGGAAAGTATGCTGCCACTTAAAGCCCCAGCGGGGATAACAGAGTGGCCACACAGACTGTGGTCAATGGCCATCGGTGGCCAGTCTGCACCCTGGATTTATCTAACCCTCAGTGTACAGGTGAGGACTGGTCCCCTGGGCAGGGAGGGCTTGCCCGTGGGCTCCCAGAAAGGTGATCGCTGAGTTAGAAGTTCTGGTCAGCGGCGCCTGGCATGGCCTTTCGGACTCGCACAGAAGCCTGCTTCCTCTTTCCCAGGACAGCCCTTCAGGAGCAGTGAGTCATGTCTAGTGTGTAGGCCCACTCCCCCCAAGAGTGGATCTCAGGATCCCTCGGCTGCCCACCCATCACCCTCCTCTGAAACCACCCGTCTGTCAGTGCCTCAAGGGTACTCTGCTTGCAGTGGCATCAGACACCCATCTCCCTCCTTGAAACAACTCCGTGCCCGGGGTCCCACCACAGTTCAAGATCCAGGTAAGTCTTCCACGTGCTTCTGCGTCTGAGGCAAACTCCTTGGGGCACGCCCAGAGTGCCTCAGCCCACTCAGAAAGCAGTCCTGGGAAAAGCAGCCCAGCCAGTGAATAATTAAAATGCCACACCCATGACAGGCTCCACTGGCTGAGCAGCAGGGAGAAGAGGAAGGGCGTTCCTCTGAAGGCTGAGGCTTCCTGTCCCTCCCCCACACCACAGAGAGCACCACACAAGCGGCGTTGGCGCATTACTTATTGTGGGGCAGCATTTCGGTAGGTGAGTTCTGTGAAAGCCCATCTGAGCATGTGAGTGGACCCTCCTCAGCAAAGTGTTGCTCTGTGGGAGTTCTAGCTGAGAAATGGCGGGTTAAACCAAGTTAAACAAACCGTTCCTTCGGGCCTTACAGGAGCTCTAGGTTTGCTGATGTGCACTTGACCCTCCAAGAGGAAAAGCACGAAGGACATGGGACACTGGGCGTCCCTCCGCACCAGGCACTACGATTCTTCCTACACGATGGCCGTCAGCCCTCCCCCCACCCTATGACATTTGTACACCTATGACTCCCATTTTCTAAACAAAGCATTGGCGGCTCTGGGAAGTTAAGTTGATCACCCACAGTCTCCTTTGGGAGTTGGGGGGGGGGTAGGCAGTACTAGGTGTTATTATGGCCAAAGAACTCAGAGACAGCCCAGCGACCCCTGCTTCTGAGGAGGTTCTGAGACATTCATGCACACAGGGCGAGGGCAAGTGGGGAAGCCAAGGACCACTTCATTGTTAGTTGGGGTGCAACACGGAACTCTAGCAAACCAGGCTGGGGAATGCAGCGTAGGCCCCATCTCCACAGGACCTCTCCTCCAGCCCAAGGAAGCATGAGGGGTAACGGAGAGGGAAGAAAGTGGTGCCCCTCTCCCAGGACCCTAACCCTTCTCCACCACAGTCAGGTTCCGGAACGCATGTTCATCCCTCTGCAGGGACCCCCACGTCAGACGCATGTCTGCCTCACTGATGGGTAACCAGACACTGATTACAAATGAGTTTCCTGACTTGGTTTCAATCCAACAATATTATGAAGTGCCAGCCTCAAAAGCCCGCTGTGTTTCATGAAACTGCTATGAAAGAACAGGAGAGAACATTAAAGACCTTGCCTGGTAATGAATACAAATACAAAAAATACAGAACAAAAGAGTCCAAAGTGAATACGGCTTTTACTGCATTTGTCACATTTCACTTGAGAGGGGGAAAAAAATAAAAAGATGGAACTTTGAAGAGTTTCTGTAAAAGACTGCACACTGACCTCGGAGTTTCAAAACATGAATGAACGAATGCATCAGTGAGGACTGTCCGTCTGGATCTTCATTTTGATCTTGTCCCCAGCCTGCAGGCTTTCTGGCCCTGCCTCCAGTCGCTCTTATGTGGGCCCGTCAACCTCAGCAAGAAGCACTGCATGTCAATTACCAGAAATTCACACCAGCCTTTCCCATCCAGCGCCACTGACCCAAAGTGGACCCAAGACTGTCCTCTCACGAGTCCAGCCAGCTGCCTCCAGCCTCAGAACAGCAAGGCCCCAGGGTCACAGGGTGGATGGCACCCATGTTGCCAGGAGACGGGCAAGGCTACCCCCACCTCCGTTTATCCCCAGTTGGCTTTGTCATTCTTTTCTACAACAGCAGGCATCACACTAGGCTTTGAGAAGGTGATCCCAGAGCACAGGAGGCTCAGGCCCAAAGTCCCCATGTTGGGGGAACTTACAACATTTTGCATTTGCCTGTCTTTTTACACACGTAGGTCTCCTTAGAAAACTGGAACCGGATGGGACTGATGGTGTAACTGTGGATTTCAGGCACCCGGAATCTGGGAGCTGGTGGAAAAGGTGTTTTGGGGGGTTAAGGATGATGAAGCATTTTTAGCTACATCAGTCCATTCCTAGTTCACAGTGATTCTGAGAGGAAGAGTAGGTCAGAGATGGCAATCCTCACCTGGGGAACAAGAGGTGACATGACTTTCCCAGGATCATCCAGGAAAGTTCCTTATCCCATAACGGAAGCTCTTTCCAAAAGGCGAAGTGAGTGGTCTAAGAGTCTGAAAACAACTCCAGTCCCACACCCTCCGGCGTTGTGTTTACAGGTATGGCTCATCGTCGCCACCCAAACAGCTGACAGTTACTAAGCATCCTCCATGTGCCAGGCACAGCGCTGGGGGTGTTACAGGTCGCATCTCCTTAATCTTCTGAGTTAAGTACTATATCATCCCCATTGTATAGGTAAGGAAACTGAGATCCACAGAGGAAACAAGCTAATGCCCTACCAGGCACTGTTCTAAGCCTGTCACATATGCTAACTCATTTAATTCTCATCATAACCCATGAGGTGTGAACTGTTGTTATCTCCATTCTATAGATGAAAAAAACAAGTACAGACAGGCTTGGTAACTTGGCCAAGACCTGCAGCAGGTCAGCGATGGGGCTGCCATGAACCAGACCACTGCACCATTCAGTCACTCTTAAGTGACTTCCCGTGGTCACAAAGCTAATGAGTCACAGAGATGGGATTTGCACCCAGCTCTGCCTGACCCAGCATCTGAACTCCTATTCTCTATCATCTACCTAACACTCCCTTTTGGCCTGCTTCAGACCTCCCTGGCTCTGTGCTCCTTTAGATACTGGGCCTGGAAGTCAAGGAAAGCGCAACATGATCATCAACTGACCCACGCAGTAGAATGGGGCCAACATTCTGGAACCGTGAAGCAGCCTTTCAAAATCTCTGGGCTCCCACAGACCGTGGCTGGTGGCACAGCAAGGGGACAGCGGACACCACCAGCAGGATGTGCCAGGTGAGGCCCAAGCAGAAGACACATACCTTCTGAAAAGTGACCATTCACATTCTTTGAGTGCGGATGTGAAGGGGAACTGAGAGTCGCTTCATTGTGGAGAAATCGGACAAACACGACCGCAGCCAGGTGGTCCGAGGTCAGCATCAATGGTGATGAATCACGTACCCTTGATGTGATGTGTCATTGATATGATGTGATGAAAATGGCACATGGCATGGCCCAAGTCAGGAGAGTGTCCTGGGTATGCGCTGGCTGGGAGTCAGAGAGCCTTGGTGCTGTCCTTGCTCGGGCTCTGTGACCCGTGGAAAGTCTCTCTGTGCCTCAATTCCCTTGTCTTAAAATGGGAACATGGTGCCTGCTGTGCCCCCTCTATGAACATGAAAGGCCTCCACAAAGATGAGGGTTTGCAACTGATGGACATTTTGTCCCTGGAAAGGCTGAGAACCCCCTCCTCCTCATCTCAAATCCCCCTCCTCAGCAGGCCCCAGGCAGAGTGACACATCCCAAGGATCACCTCCCTGCATGCTCCCAGGCACACACGGGTGTCCTGAGTCTCGAGGTGCCACTCCCCCCACCACAGGCTGCGCCAGGAGAGGCTGCCACACTTGCGCCCTCCCTCCTCTGTGTAGCATTTGTATCTGCAGGATAACGCGCAGAACTTCATTCCTCAGCCGTGGGGAGGGAAACCAACAGGAACACAGGGCACCTGGACACATGATCCCATAATGGGCACAGACCAGAGGGAGTGGCTGCCCCAGACCCCAGTGGGGCCCAGGGTATATGAACTGCCTATCAAATACGGAGCTGGTTTTGTCCAAAGCTCATCAGCAAGTTAATCAACGGCAATTTCTCTAGCCCCCACACCAAGAGAAACTGTGGTAAAACAGTCAGGCACCAGGCTGGCCTACAGAAGCCAAGGTGACACAAACTGTGACTAAAGCCTCGCTCTATCGCCCAGGTGTGGGTTCTAGAGCCCAGGGACAAGACTCATGGGGTGCAAGAAGGAAAGTACTAGAGAGAGAGAAACAGCATTTCCTCAACCTTTCCAGGGCTCAGACCTCAACAAGGTCTGAATCAGGTAGCTGGCCTCTCTCTTCCCTACTTCCATCTGCCTAGACTCAGAAGTTTGTCAAGGTAAGTGTGAGCCGACCTCTAAAAGCCCCAGAGTACACCAGGTTCCAGAATACTTTTTCTTCCTTCTTCCAACCTTTCCCTCAACCTCAATTATCTACCCAACAAGCATATTACTCACCTCTGGGCATCTATCTCAATTCACTGTTCAGAGGACAGCAATCAGATGGGGCTCATTCATACTACAGTGCAAAGGACTGACAGGCAAGTGATTCCGTGGTAGGATTATTTGCGTTTGGTTCTACAGGAGTTTATGACCCATAATTGTAGCTCTGCCTACTCTCATAACTTCATTTCCTCTTTTCTGGAGCCACAGAGTTGCTAAAAGCTACAAGCTAGTTCATAACCGTTCCTGCAGCAGCCAGTGTAATGACCTTTGTAGTCCCTGTGCTCTCAGCCAAAGAGGGAGGCTGTGCAAGAGCTGGGAATGCCTGTCAGGTCTCAGCAAACACTGAAGCTCTCTTAAGCACGTACACACACACATCATAGATTAGCTGCTGCTTGAGGCCAGGGAGTCAGCCTGCCCATAATTCCTGGCTCAGCAGACTTTCAAAAAAGGTATGCAGCTGGACCCCAACATCTCCCCTGAGATCCACGCCCAGTCTCAGACACGTCAACCTTCCTGAAGCATGGATCTGTCAGGTTCCTCCCTGCCAACAATACCTTGTCTCCTGTGTCTGCGGGTAACCCTCAGCCTGGCATCCAAGCTTGTGCAGTACATGTTAACCTCCCTTCTCTCCCACTGCTTCCCAACATGTGCCCTACTCTGTCTGCTATTTCCCAAACATACACAGCTCTTCCCAACTGCCGAACTGCACACAATGTAACTTTACCCACCCTCCAAAGCTGTGGTATCAGCTACCCCGTGAAGTCCTCCTCTTCTTGCCAAATGCCTGTAACTCATCCTCTTCCGAAACCCTCAGCACATTGTGTGGCTTCTCTTGTGGCCTTGATGACATGCTGCCTAATTGCTAGACCATGCCACCCCCCACCCACCATGAGTCCATGAAGCAGCAACCCAGCAAACAACCCTGAGACACCCGAATGGCCAGCACCGTGTTACACAAACACCAGACCCCTGGCCAAGGATGTCTGTTGGCAAAGGGCTGACGACAGGACAGGAGCCTTACAGGAACGTCTCCAGGGGCTTCCGGCAAGCTTTACGCACTGCCGACTGTCTGGGCCCCTGCCACCCCTGCCCCCCCTGCCCTCCCTGCCAGGGAAAACCCGTCACAACCATATGCCAGGCATCGAGGCTCAGTCTTGATAAGGGCTGTTTTTATGGCCATGTCAGTAACCCAGAGCCAACAGCTCCTCGGAGCTGTGTACACAGGAGAGGGAAGCTGCAGTCCCTGCGGAGCTGCTATTCACTCCCTCCAGCTCGCTGGGAGAAAATGTTTTCCTTTCCATTGCGTAAGACGCTCCCAATGGTGACAAACCTAACACCAGCAGCTGGAGGAGATAAAAGCCCTGTGGGTGTGCGTGAGGAGCAGAGAGTGGCTGCACGTCTGTGAGGGACACACGGACGGGCAAGTGTGAGCCACAGGGCCGGCCAGCCACACATGACCCTTCCGACAAGCAACAGAAAGAAAAGCAAACTCTGACCAAAAGCAGAGCCAGTGTGTTCCGCCTGCAGGGCCCCTTCGCTCCTCACTCTGCAGACATGGTCCGGGTGGCGCTGCTTCGAAGGCGTCTCAGGGCTGCAGCAAGGGGCCAAGGAGGAGAGGAAAGAGAGGTCCAGGTTTTGTAAGCTTCAAGGCACTGTGTAGGTATGAGAGGCTGGCCATCAGAATAAGCCTGGGCCAAGGCATCTGAAGCCCAGACAGGAGGCCCAGCTCTCCCTAAAACTCTGAGAATTGGCTTGACCTCAGCTCCTTCCTTCCTCTCCTGTCACGTTGGAACAGCAACTGTCCTGAGCTCATATGTGGCTGCCTGAGGTCCCCGCAAGAGGTCAAACATGAGTGGGCTTAGAAAAGGTACAGAACCTGATTCGTGTAAGCTGGCAACAGTGAGGTTGGGGGAGTTGACACAGGCAGGCTTTATAAGTACCTCCTCTGGCTCAGTAATTCCACCCATGGGGAATTATCCCATATAATAAAAGGCTAATATGCAAATTATCCCCTCGACCAGGAGTTCGACCAGAAATCCAACCAGGAGTTCGACTAGGGGTGATGTTGACTGGCCAACTGACCGAGGCCCCTCCCCCTAGCTGGCCCCACCCCATCTGCCCCCCCTCCCCCACTGAGTGAGGTGGCCCCACCCATGCACAAATTTGTGTATCAGGCCTCTAGTAAGGAAATAATCCTAATTAGGAAATATAATCTTTATACATGTGGATATTCATCACAATATAATTTATGATGATAGAAAAAAAACAGAACTATCTAAGTAGCTAAGAACAGGGAAATGATAAAAATGAACTCAGTGAAACCTTTTAAAAAATGCTCAAAGACTATGATCACATAGAAAACGGTGATGAGCAGCATGAGCACAGCTTTACTTGCTGTCCTTTCATATTTTAGTTTAAATGAAGGTTCAATTTTATACTCTGATGTTTTAAAAACACTCCAAATGCTTTCAATATAGAATACTTTGCCTAAATTATTAAAAAGCTCACGTTGGGAAAATATAAGATAATCAAAAATAATGATGATGTTTATGTAGCAGTAAGGGATAACTGTTTTTCTATTTTCATGTAGTTTTCAGAGTTCCTCTTGTGAATGAGTGTTGCTTTTAAAACAGAAAAAGAAGTAAGCATAGTTTAAAGGCAGTCTGGGTCCAGGAGGGCGATCCCGACGCTATGGAGGGCGGGGGGAAGGAGAGGCCTGGACACGGAGAAGTCATCTGGATGTCCGGGGCCGACACCAGACGGGACCTCCTGAGACGTAACTCAGAGCTTTTCTGACTCAGCCTCCTGGGCGGGACCCGGAGCTTGTGACCCACCCATGCTCCAT
This sequence comes from Murina feae, assembly GCA_004026665.1. Lineage (NCBI taxonomy): Eukaryota > Metazoa > Chordata > Mammalia > Chiroptera > Vespertilionidae > Murina > Murina feae. Next base: position 9,213 of record PVJC01041427.1, read on the forward strand.
TCTCACTTTCCAGGAGCAAAAGGACACTGTGAACCAAAATAGCACCAATTACACAGGAACAGCTTCATCAACAAAGCCCCGAACAACAGCAACTTCTACGACTTGAAATGGTGAATGAAAAAGAAGGCGGCAATGAAGAGCCGTGACAAAATCAGGACGGCACTAACGGTGCCTGGAGACAAAGCATCCCTGGGCACACTGCAGGAATTCCGGAGGTCGGCCCGGGAGAAGGCCCGGGAGGAGGCCCGCGCGCGGCCACCTGCCTGCCGCAGCAGAACACCCACTGCGGCCGCTCCGGGCTGCTCGGTTCATTTTATGAATGTCAGGCATTAGTTACCTCCTAACAACCCTCTTCTTAGGAAGCAGGCTTTGGGCAGCTGTGGAAACGAATCTCTGCCAGCACGTGATCATTCGTCTGGAGAACCCCAGGGAAGGCTGGCATTTGGGTCTGCCCGCTGCCCACTTCACTCAGCTCCTTCCCCACTGTCTGCGGTCCAGAGGCATGGGCCGCGCTTGAGGGACGCAAAGGATCTGATCTACCGCATGCCAGCAAAGCTCTGGCCAAAGCTTTGTCCCTGCGGACATCCTTCCCAAGCATGGCCAGGCGCACCCGAGCCCAAGCCCGGCAGGACAGCCAGAGAGACAGAGGGACAGCAGCCTGGGGCTCCTAACCCTTGTCATCCACACTTCACAATTCACTGCCTGGCCCTCCCCGACACAGTGAGGCAGAAGTATCTTCTCACCCCAATAATCCACGAGGAGGATTATCTATAGGGGTTCCCCTCCCTCTGGTGCCTCAAAGCATGAGATGGCCTGGAGTCTAGCACAAGGGAGGGAGGAAGAGGAAGGTCAGGCCTCCTCCCAGGCTCCTGCTAACTCCCGTCAGCTCTTCAGTCACAGCGTTTCATTCAAAGCCAATCAAGCTACCTAGTCGACACTTTTAAACTAGTTTAATCACGGAACTCTTCAACCAAATAGAATCCTGCTCCAAAGCCTGGTCTACACAGTAATCCATGAGCTCCTAGGAGTGAACGTGGGGACAGAAGAGATGGGGTAAGGTGGAACTGCTCTTCCCTTGGCTCCCCAAACTACAGAACCCCCAGGGGGATTCCTGTGGCCCTGGACTCTTCCGATCAAAGCAGCTCACTAGATCAGCCTCATCATTTACAGGTGGGGAAACTGAGGCCTACAAAGGCAAACTAGCTCAGCGAAAGGCACACAGGCACTTAGTGGCAGAACTAGAACTAGCATCTGTAGCTGTCTTTCCCACCTAGAATACAAGAGAGCAGGAACACACCTTCCTCCAGCCTGAGCACCTGCACCAGGCCTGCTCAGAGAGGGACACCCCTGCAGCCCGCCTGACGGCGTGGAACTAACTGCTACTTACAGAATTAGGCCTCCATGTCAGACAGCTCTGCCACTTAAAAGGTTATATAACTTCAATCTCTCTCATCTGTGACCTCTAAGGGTGGGTGAGAGGACAAGAGCTGGCAGAGCTACACCTGGTTTCTGAGAAGAATCACAAATGCTTGCTCTTCTCCCCGTGCCCTTGTGGTGAGCTCGTCTCCTCTTTCCTTGGATCCCTGCTCAGGGACGCTCCTGAGCCTTGCCTTGCAGCTAAGAGAACATCCAGGGGCGTCCTCAGAGAAGGAGCCAGCCTTGTGGAGACAAAGTCTGGATTTCTCTGTGGTATGACAACCCGCCAACAAAGCCCAACTTCATCCTCCAACTCCTGAATTCCTAGCTTACCGGGGCCCTTCAAACTGTGGTGTTCTCGACACCCCTTTCACTTCTGGTCTGCTGGGCCAGAGCAGCAGGCCTCCACCAGGCTGTCCCCTAGGCAATGACCCCAAACCTCCCCTCCTCACCCCTTAAAGGCTCAGGTCATGTGGTTTGCCATGGCCAGAAAGTGGGCAATCTCTAGGGCTTCAGATCAATCAAGGACCAGCTGGAGGAGAATCCAGAAGCCTGGGACACCCCTCAAGTGAGGATACCCCCAAGGCTTCTAACTCAAGGAAGACCAAACCTGCCAGCACTCCCACACAGGGTGGACCCACCACACACCACATTTCTTCTGCCCTGGAGAGACCAAAGTCTAATAAATCCTTTAATTGGGTATCAGAGTTTCCAAAAGAAAGTCCTATTCAGTCATAATTTGCACCTCTCACATCTAGATTTGATATTTGAAAGTCAGATAAGTACAGATTCAAACTAGAAAGAACAGGATCACAGATGTGGATGGAGAGTCACCAAGTCCTACCTGCCATTTATCAGATGAACAGAGTCCCGAGGCTGGTTGCATGCAAGGGGCAGGGAGCCCAGCTGCCCTGGACCACACTGCACCACTCATACTGTGGGAGCTATGCAACCTGGGGCCCCGCCCTTGATTCTCTGTGCAGGAAGCTGTTACCTAAAGGGTATTGCTGGCCCCCTCGCCCTCTCTCGGTGAAGCTCCTCCATTCCAGGGCACTGGCAATGTTGGGCCCAGGGAAACAGAGGCAAACACCAATCCACGTTACCTTTGGGCATGATCTGATGCATGGCAACGGAGAGGAAGAAGATGGAGTCGCTGTAGTAGGACCCGGAGCCAGCGCTGAAGTGCTTCTGCATGGCCTCCACGATGGGGAAGAGCTTGTCTGTCAGCACGGCGACATCATGGAAGACGACCTGCAGCAGAGCAGGAGGAAACCACCGGAGTGAGCAAACCGGCTCCAGATGCCCAGCACACACGTGGGCCCACAGAGCGAGACACTCAGTGCCCCTCCACGGTCCCCAGCAGGGAGTCCCCAGGGAGAGCTAAGGAACCGGGAACAGTGGGAAATCAGCAGACGCTGGCGACGGGGACGGGGACATCACACATGAGGGTGTGCAGGCACGCACGTGGCGGGTGTAGTGGAAGAGGAGTGGCACGAGGCCAGGAATGGGAGCAGCCCCCAGTCTGCTTTCAGTTTCTGAACTTCAAGCTGGGCCATCCTGAAGGTAGTTCTGTGCCCAGTGACTAGAAACCATGTGCAACTGTCTTGTCCTGAAATTAGGACCCTCAGCACATCTGCGTAGCTGGCCCTCGTGGCCACTACACATTTCGCAGGCCAGTCAGGTGCTCCACTTCTCCTGTCCAACAGGGTGAACAGCGGCAGGGGCCCTGGAAAATGCCTAATGCCACAGGAAATGCATCCATTGACCCAATCAGCACTTCGGGAGTGTCCTGACATTTTGGAGGTGGTGTCAGAACACTTAGGGTCCAGGATGTCGCCGCTGCTCACCAGAGTTCTGCATACACATACTGATCCCTATGACAACCTGGGACCTCAGTGAGGCGACATCACTATCACAGCTCCCAATTACAAACAAGAGAGCAGATGCTCACAGAGGTTACACTTGCCTAGGGTCACCTCACTCCTAAGTAGCAGGGCCAGAACTTGAACACTGGTCCCATTTCCAAACCTCATGCTCTTCCCACTATAAACGCACCTTCTTTCCTTAACAGAAACCAAGTGGGGAGGAAGACATCAGCAGAACCAGTGATAAGAGTGGACAAAGTACTGATAAGACCCCAATGAGTTGGTTTCCTTATTAGACACTAGAGGCCCAGTGCACGAAATTCGTTGTGGGGGGGGGGGGGCGGTCCTCTCAGGCCGGCCTGCACCCTCTCTAATCCGGGACCACTGGCTCCTAACTGCTCACCTGCCTGCCTGATCCCCCTAACTGCTCTCCCCTCCTGGCCTGATCCCCCTAACTGCGTAACTGCCACCTTCTGCCTTCTCCCGCAGCGCTTCCCTTCTCCCTTCTCTCTTCTCCCTTCTCCTGAGGTGCTAGCCTTCTCCCTTCTCCCTTCTCCCATGGCCCTGCTTTCTGCTTTCTCCCTTCTGCCTTCTCCTATGGCACTTCCCCCCCAACCCCCGCTTTTGTCAAAGGGACTGTGGTGCTGGACCTGCCCTCACAGCCATAGCTGCCAGCCCTCAGCCCTTTCAGCCGCTACGGCTTTATCTGGAAGGATGTCCAGAAGGACATCTAGAAGACATCTGGTCTAATTAGCATATTACTCTTTTATGAGTATAAAGTAGTCCATATTTGAGTCCAACCTTCATGGAGCCCAGCCTCATTCAAGATACCAAGTAACCATGCACTCTGCTCACATATTTCTTGTTTCCCCTGCTGCTCCATGCTCCCTCCCCACAGCATCTAGAGCACCTCACGGTGCACAATAAATGCAGCCCAAGCCAGAAGCCCAGATATCCTTCTTCCCCCTAACCCCCTACAAGAGATCCGCTGATGACCCTTCCAACTCCCTCTTCCCAGGCAGCCAACAGAACAGGACAAGCCTGGAGGTTGCCACATGCTGCTCAGCCACCACCACACTAACCCCAGGGCCAAGGACCTACCTGAACAGGACGCTAACAGTGAGGGAGAGGTCACGAGAATCCCAACTGGCTTGTGTCCATTGTCAGTGGCCATGCCAGCAGGGAAACACGGGTGTGGGTGGCGCCCGAGGAGTTCTCAAGCAGGTAAAGTGCACTTTGCCATTCACTCTGCCCAGTTCGCTTCCTGGCCCAGTTCCATGGTGCCACTTGCCCAGCCTGCACTCCCCGAGCCTTTGGTTGTCCAGCCTCTCAGAGCCCTGCCGTGGTGGTAAGCCACCCTGCCTGCTTTTCCCTGCTGTAAGTTCTGCTTTTGGCCAGAATCCTGTGTTTATCTGAGCTCACTTAAGTGTTTGCTTTTGTCCTTAGGTCTACTTCAATTCCTAAAATACTTTTAAACTCAGAGAAACGTATGTGGCATTAGTTCTCATCATTCCCCAACTATAACCCTTTAAATCTTTAATGTCTTTAGAAAAGTCTTTTTTAAATGTCTTGACATTTCCAATGTACTACTTTCCTTTACCCTTTTTCTGACTGCTTTTTTTTCCTTATACTTTGACTTTTTCTTTTTTGTGGCCTCTTAACCTGAGATGGGACTTCAGACCAGTTCCAGTTTCCCAGCAGATACCAAATTATATCTTTCTCCTCCCACCCACCAGGACCTGCCTGCTGCACCCCTGTGACTTCCTGACTACAGAGGCATCACAAACCCTGACAGGTGTCCCCTGCCATGGCCCCCTCCAACCACTTGTAGGGTGCCTCTCGAGTAATCTATCCATACAAACTCACTTCTCTCTTTCCTTGGCTTCATATTCCCCCACGGCTCCTCACGGCCCTCGATTATAGTCCAAATTCCCCAGCACGGCCCAGAGGCCCTGCACTAGCGGCTCTGGCTATCCATCCTTCCCACCCTCCCTCCTCCAGGGATGGGGCAGAACTAAATCCAGCAGTCCTCACCCTGCCCACCACAGCGTGGTTTCCTATGTCCTGTATATCTGTACCAGCTCTTCGAACTGTCTGGAGCCCCCTCTCCCAGCCCTACACCTTCCTGCCAGCCTCCATCTGCCTGATAAACTCGTATCCAGTCTTCCAACCTCGCTTGGACACCTACCCCAGCCTCTGCTCATCCTCCCACGACTCATCACACCCTCGTGTGCACCCTGTGTCACACAGGGGGAGGCTCCACCTCCCTGTCCGCTCCTCTGCAGGTCTGCTTCTCTATCCGCTTATGCGCACTCCTTGGAGCCAGAAGCTGTGACTGCTTTGTGCCCTGTGCCCTGTGCCCAGCCCTTGTTCCCATGGCAGGCCACAAATCAGTACAGGTTTGCTGAACTAAGTAAACAGAACTTTGGGCAACTTACTAAACCTCTGTGAGTCTCAAATACAGAAATGATAACACCTCCTGCCTCTGGTGCTGTTCGCACCACCTGGGACAGGCAGACAAAGCCCCGGCTCAGGGGTTGCCACGCTGCCCTTATTAGTCCTGAGTGTTGGCCTCCTGCTCCCACCTCCCTCCATGGTCCCTGAATCCCTCTCCTCGCAGATCAGTCTTCACTCATGAGCCAGCTCTTCCCTGTGAGCCTCATTACACTTCCAAACCACTGCTGGGACCTGGAATTTTACAGGAAACTGGCGCCGACGAGAGGGCTCTCACAGAAACGGAAGCCTCTGCATTCATTAAAAAAGGTGAGAATGGATATGTGTACACACACATACATACACACACTCACACACACTCTCACACACACACTTACACACACTCACACTCACATACATACACACACACTCACACAC
>PVJC01041428.1:0-15355 GCA_004026665.1 Murina feae
ATAAGGACTTCCCAAGGGAGATATTTGCCATGTGATTCTACAGGGGACCTGGAGACATGGAGTTAGATCTTATAACCAACTAGGTATATGGCAAAAATAACTACATAACAAATCCTGTGCATTTCAGTATAAAAATTACTGAAATTATAAGCAAATGTAAAATATGCAAATATGAGATTTCAAAGGTATCATTTATATTCCATGTAGAAAGGGAGAAAATATTTTAAAACTGACATGATATCAAGTGATATAAAGAAATTGGTATATAATTTGTGCTGAGTATGAGGGGAAATGTGGTATATAAATTATGCAGAAAACAAATTTTCCCCATTGCCAGAAGGTATTTGGAATTGGTATGTAAATCCTATTGAATTTGCAGGGGGTTTTCAGTGCTGTTTGTTACATCCTTTCCTCAAGATCTTTCTCATTTGGACAAGAGACCAGTGACAATAAATTTGAGCATACAGTTGTAAAAGCCACTCTCTCCCTCCACTTACCTTGTGACAGCAGCCACAGAAGATGAAACCTGCTGGACATGTGAATGGATGGTGGTAAGGCTGTACCAGGTGGGAGGAATATGTTGATGGAAGAATCTGGCCTTCAATTACTGAATGACGTCTATGCCTGTCCTGTTGAATGGCAGGGCTCAGTGAGACAAGCAGTAAAGAAGAGAAAGATCATATCTTGTTAATTGACTTAATCTCACCTCCCCCAGAATTACTGATGATTTATAACACAGAACTTCCTTTAATGTCATCAAATGCCTCACCCAGAAACGATGCCCAGTAGAGATACGATGGATAGTGATTATGAATGAGGACATAGTTTGCCCCTATCTCTTGCCATTATTTCCTCTATGACCTTACTTAGGGAAACGCACTTCTTGATTTTGTGGGGTGGGCTTTTTTTGTTGTTGTCCTTTAATTTTAAATCATCTCACTCTCTGTTACAAGAGAAGTGAAAATCCCACCCATTGTCTTTCTAACTTTGTATTATAAATGCTGGACTTGGGAAAGCCACAATAGTAACGATGGAACTGGTGTGGATAATGAAAGCTTTTGGTCTTGGAAAGGGAAAATGAAAAGACCTGCTCAGAATTGCATGGCCAGGGAGGCTGGCATTTTTCCTCATACTTCTAGGTGATAGACAAATTGTTAGTTACCACATGTATAATTTATTAGTAATTGCTCTAATTTACCTCCTAAGTTTCTAAGTTGCCAATTCACTGACATCAACTATTTTGTACCCATAAAATAGGAACCATGTGATAATTTAATGAAGTAGCGAGCCAGTTAGGGTGATTTCTGTGCAAATGCAGTAATTGCCATTGTAATTTAGAGAAGTAGGAGAAGAATAACAATCAAATCTCTTAGAAGCCTACTGACTAATATCACTCTCAGGAATTAAAATGCTACTTGCAGCTTTTCCTCTTGTGGACATATGGATACTAAGATAACTGGATTTCCTTTGAATTGGGTTGCCATCTACTTTAAAAAAAATGCTTCCTTCCTCCTTGGAGCACGGTAAGGGCTGTCGAGGGACAAATCCTTCCTATGAGTGGTCTGGGAGGCAGAGGGCCCAAGGGCCTACAAGTGAAGGTAGAGCAGAGTGGGACCTGTTGCAGGGATGTCACAGACAGGGTTAGTTAGCATAGAGCTTCTGTTTCTTCTTCTGAAAGCAAATGTTCCACTTCTCTTAAAAAATAATTAGCTATAAGAACCTAAATACAAAATGTCTTCTTGTGGCCAGCCTGTCAGATTTCTCTGTGTTCCTGAATCTCCTCAATTTACCAACAGAAACATTTTCTACTTTTCTTCTCTAGTGAACAGTCAAGCAAGCTGAGGTCTCCTTCTGTCTCTGTGCCATCAGCACAACTGTAAACTCCCTTCTGCTGCTGAGGCAGAAATACAGCTTAACTTTTGGTTCTCAGGTATAAGCTTATGGTCCTGGAAATGACAGGAAGTAGGAAAAGACAGGAAGTTTTTAGCTGACATTTGAGAAAACTGGAAGTAGAGGTGACAGAATAAATGTGGATTGCTCAGGACATTTTGGAATGCCACTCTTTCGCCTAACTCAGCTGGCAAACATCTTGGGACTGATAAAATTCTCTTGCAGTTCATCTGAATTTAACTTTGGCTCAATCTGTCAAAGTAACAACCATATCTCTCAAGAGTACCATTTGGCTACAGGTCAAATTTATTATCACAAACACAGTGATGTTCCTGAATAGCATTCCTAACACAGTGGATGTCCTTATGCACCAAATACCAAAAAATACCAGTAAAACAAAGGAATTTATATAATCGCTGCTAATTTTGTTAAAATCAAGGTACTTTTATTCTGGCTGGCATGGCTCAATGGTTGAGGGTCAACCTATGAATCAAGAGACCACAGTATGATTTCCGTTTAGGGCACATGCCCGGGTCACGGGCTTGATCCTCAGTGTGGGGCATGCAGGAGGCAGCCAATCCATGATTCTCTCTCATCATTGATGTTTCTATCTCTCTTTCCCTTTTCCTTCTCTCTGAAATCAATAAAAATATATTTTTAAAAAAAATTTTTAATAACGATAAAGGTACTTTCCTAAGTGACCAAATGGTGTTTAGACAAATGACCATACTCCTGGAACCTGATATGAGACTTTATAGTGACTAAGAATTTTAACCAAATTTGAAATCTGTATTTATGGCCTTGTGACTTCCTTAGTATACCATTAGCATGTTCATGACCAAGGAGTCTCCTGGCTTAATGCTTGCTCAATCGATGTTCAGTAAGCAATGGGGCAGGATGGGCCCCATTTTTACAACCTCTTCCAGGGATTCTGATGTCACTTAGCTTTGAGAAACACTGGCTTCAGGTTCTCTGGAACAAACTGTTAACTAACAATTCATGGTACTTAGTGGTGCCTGGATGTCTTCCTCTCTGCAAATGAAAGAAGTGTGGTCATCATGCTATATCCTCTTTTGGTTTGAAATCTCAGCTACTGATTTTTGCTTCTTTTTTTTTTTCTTTTCTCCACAACATTTCCCAATACCTGGATCAAAATTATGGGTTACCATACATTGAAATTAACTTGAGGTGACAGTTTTGTTTTTAAACTTAGAACTTCTCCTAAATGTGATTGAACTGTTTTAGGTTATTGGTACCACATACCAAAACAGTAATACACACTTTTCCTGAATCAGCTCTCTGAACAACTCAGCCATTTGCAATATAGAGAAAAAACAGAAACTGGACCAAAAAAACCTGCCAGTTTTCAACATATACATGAGAAACCTGTGCACCAAAGCTCCTTTTTAAAAAAAAAAAAAAAAAATTCTTGGAGGAGACAAAAATCTATTCATTTTTATTTTCTAAAACTAGTTGTGGCTCAAAATAGCATGAGAAGCTTTTAAAAAATTCAGATTTGCAAAACCTAAGCATGAGAGTTGAAATTATAAAACTCTTAGAAGAAAATGTATGTGTAAATCTTCATGATCTTGAATTAGGCAATGGTTTCTCAGTTATGGCACCTAAAACACAAGCAACCAAAACAGAAAGTAGATAATTAATATTGAAATTTTTTGTGCTTCAAAGTATACTGGCAAGATAGTGAAAAGACAGCCTGCAGAATAGTAGAAAATACAGGTGTCCCCCAAAAAATGTGCGCTATTTTTCTAATAACTCAATTGGTGTTTCTTTCTTTTCAGCTTTAACCCATTGGAATTAATAATTATTCAAAGTGTGTATACATTTTTTGAGACACCCTATATTTATAAATAATATATCTGAAAAACTTAGTACTCAGAATCTATATATATTTTCAAAAACTTCTTACAACTCAATAGTAAAAAAAAAAAAAAGTAAATAACCCAATTTTGAAATGGCCAAAATATTCAAATAGATGTTTTTTCAAAGAAGATATACAAATGGCCAATAAGCACACAAAAATATACTCAACATCATTCACCATTATGGAAATACAAATCAAAACTATAATGAGATATGACTTCACACTAGGATGGCTAGAGTCAAATATATGGACAGTAATGGGTTGGATCTGGAGAAAATGGAACTCTTACACTGCATATGGGAATGTAAAATGCTGCAGCCACTTTGGTAGTCTAGTAGTTTCTCAAGAAGTTAAAGACAGAATTATTATATGACCCAGTGATTCCACTACTAGATTTATACTCAATAGAATTGAAGACATAAAAACTTACATATGAATGTTCATAGCAGCCTGTTCATAAGAGCCAAAAAGTGGGAACCCAAATGCCCATCAACTGATGAATGGATAAATAAAATGTGGTATACTTGTGCAATGGGATATTATTCACTCAAAGAGAGGAATAAACTGTTGATGAATGCTATGACTTGGATGAACCTTGAAAACATTAAGCTAAGCGAAAGAAGCTAAACACACACACACACAAAAACATATTGTAAGATTCAATTTATATAAATCTCCAGAATAGTCAAAACCATCGAGATAGAAAGTAGACGAGTGGTTGTAAGGAGCTGGAAGAATTAGAGAATTAGCGACTGAATGGCTGTTGGTTTTCTCTTGGGTGATGCTAATGCTCTGGAATTAAATTGTGGTGATTGTTGCACAATTTTGAAGTACATAAACAACTGAATTGTACTCTTAAGAGGGTTATTTTATGGAATACATTTACCGTTGAATTTTTTTTTAAAGGCAACAAGTTGGATTTGGCCTGCAGGGCCATAGTTGGCCTATCCCACTTCTAGTATGAAAAGTAGGGACTAGCAGATACATGATAAAGATTGACCCATGATGATAATTGTTGAAATGGACAAGGGTTATTTGGTGGTTCCTCATAGTATTTTTTCTACTTTTATATGTCTTCAAACATACGAATATATTCCAATAATAAAAACATCACATATGATACATACTGAATTAGATATGAGAATCGCCAAGGATGGGGCCTAGGCATCTGTACTTTTGACAAGTTTCCAGGTGATTCTTTTGAAACCATTCAATTACTGACTTGAACATCTATAGTTGGAGACTAATGATCTGTGTATAGCTCTCATAATTTAACTCTGTTAGAAGATTAAGCACAAAATATTTCTTTCCTACACCAATAGCTAAAAACTGTTCCTGGAACAGTGTTTATTTATGTTCCTTTCTAATAAGTAGGCGGTGACTATTATTGAATCCTTGACCATTCAATATCTTAGCAATTTTTGTGGTTTACCCTTTGGAATGTAGACTTTATGTGGAAGCCGGCGTCTCTGTTCATGAAAGAGAAGAAGTATGTTTAGTGATAAAGAGGTTGTCAGACCAGCAAGAGAATCTTGGCTTCTCTCCATGGGCCCATTCTTTAACAAATAAAGCCTTGGTTTCCTCATGTATAATCTTGGGGGGTAGGAGGCATAATTATACATAGCTCATATGATTGTTCTGAACACAATGATCTCATGTATGTAAAGCTTTTGGCAATGTTCCTGGTTTATATTTATTGCTCAATAAATGGAAACTTTAAGAAAGATGTGTCCCAATATAATTGAAGCAAGAAGTCATCAGAAGGAAAATAGGGCTGTGTTCTAGAATGTAAATTCCCTCTCCTCCTTGCTTTGACCAGGAGCATGTTCTCTCTCTCCTTGAAAGTTAGGGAGACTTCAATTTCATTAGCTTCCAATAAGCCCCATCCTCCTCAAGGTCATTCACTTCCCTCCCTTCACTCCTGCTGAGGCTAGCTTAGAAGGTATGACTCTTCTCTCAACAGGTTTCAGTCTAGCTCACCTGCTCAGAAGCCTCAGCTGTTTCAACTAATCTCATGCTAAAACATCCTGTTTCCTTCCATTACTCACCCTGAAACTCCCTCATGCTCAAGGAACTGACAAACCCAAAGGCTGGGGGACTAAGATGCATATGCTATATGGACCCCAGCCTCAAGCATAATAGGATAATAAGAAAAAACTCATTGGACTCACATCTTAAAATTACAGAAAATCAATTTTTTAAGTCTTATTTTCCAAAGACATGAATCATAGGGAAGGTAAATTCCCTAGTCTCAGACTTTCAATTTAAAGACCATTTGGTTACTGCTTCTCTTAGCACCCACACTTAGGGCACTTAGGGCCGTTAGGGAGTAGCCAGTATTCCATCTTCCCTAGTTCCCAAATCTGGAGATGCTGATATCTGTTAGGAGGTGAATGGATCATACCAATAAATAAGTTAATTAAGAATGTAATGTGTTTATATATATATAGCAAATAGAGCAACCACGGAAGCTCAGATTGACCTAGCATAATGACTGTAAGTGACCATTCATTTGAATACCACATAAAGGCAAATCTCGTTACCCTTGCTTGTATGTGTGCTGTGCCCTTTGCCCTTATGGCATTAGTTTCAACTGTAGGTCAAGGATGGACGAGGCATAGCAGAGTGGATAAGGGGAGGGAGGTGGAGGTTATCTTTTCTTTTAATCCTCACCCCAGGACATGCTTGTTGACTTTTAGAGGAAGGGAAGTATGTAGTTATCATATATATGCCATAAATGATTATTGTTTCATAACCTGAGACTGGAAGGGAATTGCCGTGGAACATCCAATGCCCTCATTTTCCAAATGAAGAAGTTAAGGTCCATGGAAGTGAAATGACTAGCTCACAGGGACTCAGCCAGGTCATTGAATTTCATAATCAAACAGTAGATGTGCACTGTGTACCTCCTGTGAACACAGGTTTCCCAAACATTGGCAATTTATCTATGGCTTCCTTCTCTGAGTAAGTTATCATATTACAAACTACCCATGTTCATGGCATAGCACCATCCTTATTTCTTCACAGGGTGCTGCCTTCCTAGCTCTGTAGGACAAAGTGATGGCTATTTCTGTTAAGTTTTTCAGATGCCTGTTTGCTTACCTTGTGAAAAAGTAACCATGGTAGCTTTAATGTGAATTTTGAGCCTGTCAATATTATTGTGTAGTGGTACCACTGAAGTTGGGAAACAATCATTAATATCCTTCCTTGGGTTTATATTTAGCAGTGACTGTTCAGGGTGTGATTATAGGATATAAACAAGTTCCACCCAGAGTGAGCTTGAATGACTAAATGATTGCCTGGGGACCTAGGTTACCCAATACATATTGCACTCTGAAATGAAAATATCCAGCATAGACAACTTTATTATAACCATAAATTTGACTTCCTACTATTACCACTTCAAGTCAAATTATATATGTCTGATGAGGCGTAATTTCTTATTAGATCCAAAGAATACTAGGGTAGAATACATCATGATGGAATTATGATTTGAATTTTAATTAAGTTTCCTTCATTCCCCAATACTAGTTAATGAAATAAATTCAACTGTAGTTATACAAATGAATAGGGAACAACATAGGACAAAAAGGAACAAATTATATTGCTTACCAAAAAATATATTTTTTATAATAGTAAACATAACTTTTGGCATTATTTTATTTTGCTTTCCCATGAACCTTCTTTCATCAGCCTTAAGGTGGTTGCTTCTAAAACTCAGATGTCTGATTCTGAATCTTGGCATTTCTGATTAGACATTTAACATACTGAGTGTAGCCTCTTCATGATTCTCTAAAATATTATTTTGATAACCTCTATGCAAACCCTGCATGTAGATCAATGTTCCTCATTTCTGACAAAGAAAATGTATTGAAACCTTTCCAACAATATATTGTTAGTGAAATGAAGAGGGAATATAGTGCAAAGGACTTTGATTTGTTCCATTCTGCTTGCTGTATTTCTCCCTTTTCTTCTTTCAGCACACCCAGAATTCAGACATTTGGAATAAATGTTTATAACAGATGTTATAGAATGTATTAAGTCATAGCTGGAATTACCTCTGATACATCTTATTTGTCTATACTAACTATGCTATCAGCTACATGAGAATAAAATGAATATTAGAAAACTGAGTTACCTGAATAATGAGCCATTTCTCCTTAACCCCAGCCACTTTTAATTCATTCTGATGAGTACTTAATTTCTAACGAGAATATTTATTGTCTGGTCATTTTTCTAAATCACATTTATGTTTTTGAGTATATAAACAAATAGAATTTCATCAAGGTTAAAAACTCAGGTGGAATAAACCAGTGGAAACAAGGAGATATAATTTCAAATATTAAAACCAGTATGTGCCAAATGACAGTACTCTTTCTCTTTTTTTAATGCACAAAAAATGGCAGATATCATTGCTGTAAATAGCTCAGGGGCCTGGTAAAATATTGTTTTTCTAAAGTATTTAAGTCATCAAAGCAGTAGCAGGAGGTCAGTGTCTAGTGTTGCTTAATAGCTGGAGGCAGATCAGGATGATCTTAGATTTGCTTTTCAAAAGATTTTCACAAGGGAAAATATTAATAAAATTTTTAAAAAGAAAAGCTTTAAAATATGCATAAAATAAGCAGAAATAAGACTTATACTCTGCCTCAGTAAGGGTATTGAATATCATTTCAATTTCCAAATATTGATAAAACTGTCACATTATTTTCACATTGTGACAATTTTGAGTTTTCTTCACTTGAAACATTTTCCCATGGGGTATTGTGACTGTTAAACTAATCTTTATTCATGATTTATGCTGCCTGAACCCAAATCTTTGGAACAAAATTAATAAATCATGTGTTGGTGGAGAGAATGGCAGAGACTGTAGACAATTTAATGAGCAAGTTCTATGTGATTGATACCACTTACTCCCTTTAGTTTATGGAAATTTTCTACTTAAGATATAAAATCTTTTAGGGCTTTCTGGAAAGTATAGAAATCAATTTTCTTGCCTGATTTACTCCAAGATGGGTGGAAACCAATATATGGTCAGCTCATCCTTTAACATATGATTAACAAGGAATATCACATAATTTGACTTCATAGCACAACTAAAGACCTCCTGCTGCAATTTATATCCATTTGTTTTTCCTCTTTTCTCAGGGGAGCTTTAGAGTATAACTTAGTACCCTCTGTGGACCTATAAGTAAGCAATAACCCAAGAGACAAAGGGTCATTGGTAATTAGTCCAGGAAAGTAATGCTGGTTGAAATACCAAGCAGGGCTTGCTATCTGTTAATTACTGAGTTGTTTTCCATGGTGGTTTAATAACTGTAGCTTTAAGAACACATGGGAATTATTGTCTATATTTACATGAAGTGTGATTATTTTTAAATAAAATTTATTTTTAAAGCAGTTTTATAATTAGAGAAAAATTGCAAAGATAGTACAGGAAGTTCCCATATACCTTCCACTTATCTTCTCATATTAAACATCTTAGCAAATTGGACAACCTACAAGAAATGAATAAATTCCTAGAAACGTACAACGTTCTAAGAGTGAATCATGAAGAAATAGAAAATCTCATTAAACTGATTGCTGTAAGGAGATTGAACCAGTAATAAAAAACCTCCCAACAAATAAAAGTCCAGGACCAGATGGCTTCACTGATGAATTCTACCAAACATTCAAAGAAGAATTAATAAGAATCCTTCTCAAACTCTTCCTAAAAACTGAATTGGAGAGAATGCTTTCAAACTCATTTTACAAGGCCAGTATTACTCATACCAAAACCAAACAAGGGCACCACAAGAAAAGAAAATTATAGTCCAATATCTCTGATGAACATACATGCAAAAATCTTCAACAACATATTAGCAAACCAAATACAACCATACATTAAAAGGATCATATACCATGATCAAGGGGGATTTATTCCAGGGATACAAGAATGATTCAAATTCACAAATTAAACAAAGTGATATACCATATTAATAAAATGAAAGATAAAAATCATATGATCATCTCAATAGATGTAGAAAAAGCATTTGACAAAATTCAGCATCCACTTAAAATAAAAACTTTCAATAAGAGATATGGGTGTAGAGGGACTATATCTCAACATAATAAAGGCCAAATATGATAAACCCACAGCTTATTCAACAGTGAAAATTTGAAAATTTTTCATCAAACTCAACAGTGAAAAGCTGAAAGCTTTTCCTCTCAGATCAAGAACAAGACAAGGATGTCCTCTCTCACAACTTTTATTCAACACCAGAGACCCGGTGCATGGATTCGTGCACCGATGGGGTCCCTTGGCCTGGCCTGCAGGAATTGGGCCAAAACCGGATCTCAGACACCCTCCAAGGGGTCCCAGATTGCAAGAGGGCAGCTCTCAAATGATGCACCCCGATATCGGGCTCCTTCCTCTCTGGTTCTGGGTGCATCACCCAAGAATCACAGCTGTCAAATCACCACAGCTTGGCAGCTCCTGCATTGAACATCTGCCCCCCTGGTAGTCAGTGCATGTCATAGCTATCAGTTGGATGGTAGAACAGTTGGCTGGTCGGCCAGTCACTTACGCTTTTAGATAGATAGATAGATAGATAGATAGATAGATAGATAGATAGATAGATAGTATTGGAAGTCCTAGCCAGAGCAATTAGGTAAGAAAAAGAAATAAAAAGCAATCAAATTAAAAGGAAGAAGTAAAATTATTACTATTTATGGCAAACATGATTTTATATATAGAAAACCCTAAAGACTGTCAAAAAACCTGTTAGAAATAATAAACAAACTCAGCAAAGTTGCAGGTTACAAATATATATACAAAAATATGTTGCATTTCTATATACTAACAACAAACTATCAGAAAGAGAAATTAAACCTAAAACACTAATTCAAAAGAATATATGCAACCTTGTGTTCATTACAGCATTATTTACAATAGTCAAGATCTGAAAACATTCCAAGTGCCCATCAGTAGATAAGTGGATAAAAAAGCTGTGGCACATTTACACAATGGAATACTTACTCGGCCATAAAAAAAAAAAGAAGGAAATCTTACCTTTTGTAACACCGTGAATGGACCTGGAAAATATTATGCTAAATGAAATAAGCCAGTCAGAGAAAGACAAATACCATATGATCTCACTTATATGTGGAATCTAATGAACAAAATAATTTAGTAAACAGAATGAAAATAGAAGCATAGATACATAGAACAGACTGTCAGCTCTCAGAGGGGAGGAGGTTTAGGGGGACTGGGTAAATAAAGGTGAAGGAATTAAGCAAAAAATATATGTATGTGTGTGTGTATACATGTGTGTGTGTGTGTGTGTGTGTGTGTATCAGACACAGACAACAGTATGGTGATAGCCAGAGGGAAAAGGGGTGGGGGATGATGGAAGAGGGCAAAGAAGGTATACATGGGAACGGAAAGAGACTTTACTATGGGTAATGGGCGCACAATGCATTATGCAGGTGATGTTTTGAGGTGTACACTTGAAACCTGTATGGTTTTGTTTGCTAATGTTGCCCCAGTAAACTTAATTTAAAAAACAGAAATTAGGAAAACGATGCCATTTACAATTACATCAAAAAGAATAAAATACCTAGGAATAAATTTAACCAAGGAGGTAAAAGATATAGAACAGTATTTATAGAACAACCAATTCTAAAATTCATATAGAACCACAGAAGACCTCCAATAGCCAAAGCAGTCTTGAGAAAAAATAGTTGGAGGCATCAAATTCTCTGATTTCAAACTACATTAAAAGCTATAGTAATCAAAGCAGTATGGTATTGGCATAAAAAAACAGACACATAGATCAATGGAACATAAGAGAGAGACCAGAAATAAACTCATACATATATGGCCAATTAATTTACAACAAAAGAGGCAAGAATTCACAATAAGGAAAGGACAGTACTTCAATAAATGATGTTGAGAAAACTAGCTAACCATAGGCAAAAGGATGAAACTAGACTACTATCTTAGACACAAAAATGAACTAAAAATGAATTAAAGATTTAAAGGGATTAAGAAGTACAAATTGGTAGTTACAAGATAGTCACAGGGATATATAGAACAGCATAGGGAATATAGTCAATAATACTGTAATAACTATGTATAGTGCCTAGCTAACCATAGGCAAAAGGATGAAACTAGACTACTATCTTAGACACAAAAATGAACTAAAAATGAATTAAAGATTTAAAGGGATTAAGAAGTACAAATTGGTAATTACAAGATGGTCACAGGGATATATAGTACAGCATAGGGAATATAGTCAATAATACTGTAATAACTATGTATAGTGCCTAGTACTTATTGGGGATCACTTCATAAATTATATAAATGTCTAACCACTGTGCTGTACAGCTGAAACTAAAATAAAATAATATTGGATGTCAAAATAATTAAATTAAAGTAAATAAATTCTAACGGACAAAAAGGAGACTTGAATGTAAGATCTGAAACCATAAACTTCTAGAAGAAAACATAGGCAGCAAGCTGTCTTGGTGATGATTTTTTGGATCTGACAATAAAAGCGAACGCAACAGAAGTAAAAATAAACAAGTGGGACTACATCAAACTAAAAAGATTTTATGCAGCAAAGGAAATCATCAACAAAATAAACTTTAAAACCTGATGGGAGAAAATATTTGCAAGTCATATATCTAATAAGGGATTAATATGCAAAATATATAAAGAACTCATACAACTCAATAGCAAAAAACAATTTGATTTTAAAATAGAGAATCTAAATAACATTTTTCCAAAGAGGACATACAGATGGTCAACAGGTACATGAAAGTTGTTCAGTCTCACTTAATCATCAGGGAAATACAAATCAAAACCACAGTGAAATAACACCTTTTCCAAGATTGCTAATTATCTTGTGAACTTGATCAGGAGGTATAAGATCTTTGCATCTTTGTTTCTTCATATGTAAACAAAGAGACAGGTTTAAAAGTATAGTCAGTGGAAGTGAAGATAGGAGAAGTTGTGAGATTGGGAGAAAGGTAGGAAATTTAGGGAACAGAAGAGAATGGTTTTAAGAAAGAATCTGACTAAAATTTCAGATGTACATATTGTAACAGTATAGAAACCCCAGAAACAATATCAAAAATATATGCAGGAATTTGGCAGAGGGTAGACAAGACTAAAAATAAGTGAGAAGAGGAAAGGTTATTTAATAAATGATTTAGCTCTCATTTTGGAAAAAAAATAGATTAATGCCTCACCGTATACAGATGGATAATTTTAGATAGATTAAGGGCCTGAGTGTGTAAAATAAGCATTTAAAATTATCAGAAGGAAGTACAGGGGAATATTTTTGTGTCTGCAGGGGACAGATTATTTCTCAGTCAGTACGCAAAAAGGACAGTTCATAAAAGGAAAGATTACATTAAGAAATAAAACTGTAAAACTCTTTTATGCAAATTCCACTATAAAGTTAAGACCCTGGATTGGAAAAACATATTTTCAACACATAAAAAAGCAAATATGTTGGTTTCCAAACTACATAGTTGGAGAATCCTTACAAATCAGTATGAAAAAGACAAACAACTGACTACAAAAATGAGCAGCAAAGGGTACTACCTTCAGGCAGTAGGCAAAGGAGATTTAAAATACCAATAAATATAGGAAGAGATGCTAAGCCTTACTAACAGGAGAAATACTTACTAAAACAGAGGTACCATTCCTCACCCATCAGAATGGCAAAAATAAAGTAAGACTGTTCAAATGTTGGGCAAGATGAATGGATTGGAGAATTTTCCCAGCTTGCTGGGCATGCAGTCTATGCATCACTTTGGAAAGCAAGTTGGCAATACCTGGTAAACTTGTAAATGTGATCCAGGGAGAATCAGTTTAACCCCTAGAAATATTCCCCAGACATATTCTAGAGAAGCCTTTGCAGCAGATGCCTTGTACAAGGACATTCACCACAGCATTCTTTATTATGGCAAAACCTAATGTCTGTGAATGAAGAAAAGATAAATTACACTATGTTCATATTTTGTTTTCTTCATTGCTGTGTTCCCAGGTACCAACCAGTACAGTTCCGGAACATTGTTGGTGCACATAAATATTTATTAAATGAATAATACATCAAAAAAGAATAAAATACCTAGGAATTTTATTCTTTTTTGATGTGGAGAGACACTTGCAGCAGCTAACAATGAATATGGAGTGGGGTAAAAGTGAGTTTACAGCTGTTTTTATGGAAAACAATATAATAATTAATAAATGATAATACAAGAATAAACTGTTTACAAGAATAAACTGTTTTGTTTATTCTTGTAAAACTGTAAACCTACTTTTGCCCCACCCTGTAAACTATATTCATATCTATCAACATGGACAGATTTCAGACACACCATTGTGTGAACAAAATGATCTTGGAATATGTACCTTATGGTATAAATTTAATACACATAAAAGAATTACTAACCTGTAACTCTTCAGAAAAACAAATTTACCAAGTGGAGTACAATATTTATATACAGTTTTGTTTTGTTTTTTGTTTTGTTTGTTTTTGTTGTTTTTTAAATCTTTATTGTTGAAAGTATTACATATGTATGCTTTTCCCCCCATTGACCTCTTCTAGCTCTCCTCTTCTCCCACCCCAGGCCTTCACCATCCTATTGTCTGTGTCCATCAGTTATGCATATATACATATAAGTACTTTTTTAATTTATCTTTATTGTTCAGATTATTACAGTTGTTCCTCTTTTTTCCCCCATAGCTCCCCTCCTCCCAGTTCCCACCCCACCTTCTGTCCTTGCCCCCACACTGTCCTCATCCATAGGTATATGATTATTGTTCATTCTCTTCACGCACCCCAACACCCTTAACCCCCGAAAATTGTCAGTCCACTCCCTTTCTATGCCTCTGATTCTATTCTGTTCACCAGTTTATTCTGTTCATCAGATTTTTTATTCACTTGATTCTTAGATTCACTTGTTGATAGATACGTATTTGTTGTTCATAATTTTTACTTTCCTTTTCTTCTTCTCAAAGAATACCTTTCAGCATTTCATATAATACTGGTTGGGTGGTGATGAACTCTTTTAGCTTTTTCTTGTCTGTGAAGCTCTTTATCCAACCTTCAATTCTGAATGATAGCTTTCCTGGGTAAAGTAATTTTGGCTGTAGGTTCTTGCTGTTCATCACTTTAAATATTTCTTGCCACTCCCTTCTGGCCTGCAAAGTTTCTGTTGAAAAATCAACTGACAGTCGTATGGGTGCCCCCTTGTAGGCACCCATAACTGCTTTTCTCTTGCAGCTTTTAAGATTCTCTCCTTGTCTTTTGCTCTTGGCATTTTAATTATGATGTGTCTTGGTGTGGTTCTCCTTCGGTTCCTTTTGTTTGGGGTCCTCTGTGCTTCCGGGGCTTGGAAGTCTATTTCTTTCACCAGGTGGGGGAAGTTTTCTGTCATTATTTCTTCAAATAGGTTTTCAATATCTTGCTCTTTCTCTTCTTCTGGCACCCCTATAATTCTGATGTTGGTGCGCTTGAAGTTGTCCCAGAGACTCCTTACACTATCTTCATACTTTTTGATCCTTTTTCTTTTTTCTTCTTTTCTTTTTTC
>PVJC01041429.1:0-15357 GCA_004026665.1 Murina feae
TTAAAGCTTCCTTCACTGAATCCTCCAGCTGCCCAGCCGGCCCCCACCGCTGTGGCTGCGATGGTCCTAGGTGGGTCGAGGGGCACACCCAGGCCCATTGCAGCCCCCGGGGCAGCCAGCTGGTCCCACCCCCGCTGCAATGGGCCTGGGTAGGTGGTGCGGAGGCTTAACAGCCTCCATGCCTGTGTGCCCCAGGACCTACCTAGACCCATCGCAGGCCTCGGGCGGGCTGATCCAGCCTGGCTGCAATGGGCCTGGGTGGGTCGTGTGGAGGCTCAGCGGTCTCCGTGCCTATGTGCCCCGGGACCCACCCAGGCCCATTGCAGACCCCTGGCAGGCTGGCTGCTCCTGCCCTGGGCTGCTGCCTCTATCTGCAGCAGAGGTCTTCAGTCTGCCCTGCTGGGCCGTAGTCTGTGGCTTCTTCCAGGGCTCCTGCCTCCCCCATCTTGACTGGGCTATTTTGCATACAGTCGCTCTGATTGGTTGGTGGACATGGCTTAGGCATCCCGAAGAGATGGTTAATTTCAATATTTCGCTTTTATTAGATTAGATTAGGGGCCCGGTGCACAAAAATTTGTGCCCTCGGGGGTGTCCCTGAGCCCTGCCTGTGCTCTCTCACAGTCTGGGACTCCTCGGGGGATGTCCACCTGCTGGCATGCCTGGCCAGCCAGGGTGAGAGGCTGATGGCTGTTTGCAGGCTGGCCAAGCCCCCCCAGTGGGGACCCTCACCCCATGGGGGTGTGGCCTGCCTGGGTGATGGCTGAGGGCCATTTTCAGGCTGCCCACAGCTCCTATTGACTCAAGGTCCCAGCAAGACTGGCTGGAATCAGGTTTCTGGGGTTTATTTATCTTCTATAATTGAAACATTGTTTCCTTGAGCAGAGGCCCAGCCGGCCTAGGCAGGGGCAGACAGTTGCAACAGAAGCGTCCTGTTTGCTCTAGCTCCATGGCTGCTTGCCTCTGTCTTGGTTAGGTTAATTTGCATATGGCTGCTCTGATTGGCTGGGGGCATGGCTTGGCTGGTGGGCGTGGCTTGTATGTCTCAGAGTGATGACTAATTTGCATATTACTCTTTTAGTAGATTAGACTTTTCCTTAAATGGAATTGACTGACTGAATACATGAATGAGATTCAGAAAGAAAAAGAAAAAGAAGATAGGAAGTCAGAATTTAAAATTTTTAAAAATATGGGGGGAAAAGGGAATCAGAATTTTATGTGGTAAAAAGCATTAGGAATTATCATAAGTTTAGTTCAGTATTATTTCTACAATTTATACTCTCCTGAAACTTTTCCACACTTATTTCTGTGTCAGTAGATAGAAATGGAATAATTCTTAAAGATGAGGAAATTGAGGTATAAAACAGTGAAGTTATTAGTCACACAGTTAAGTGTAAGCTTTCATAAAAACAAAATGATATATTGAGAAAAGCTTTGAAGTCAAGCAAATCTCATCAAAGCACCATGATTTTTTAACAAACCATTCTCCAAACTTAGTGACTTAAAAGGACCATTTCTTAGTTTATAATTCTTATAGCTGGCAGTTTGAGTTTGAATCATCTGGGTAGTTTCACTGCTGATCTCTCCTGGGCTCAGTAGTGGGCCTGCAGTAGATGTTCAGATTGTCAGAACTAGTTAGTCTATGAAGCCTTCACTCACATAGTTGGGAGGAGTCAAGTTGTAAGCCAGGACACCTCAGTTGTTTTTCATGTAGTCTCTCTAGAAGGCTATCTCAGCCTCATTTACGTCTTTGCATAGTGGTCTCAGAATCCCAAGAGTTGCCAAAAAGGGCAAGACTCAATATGCAAGTGCTGCCCAAGTCTTTTTCTGCATCCTGTTGGCTAATATTCTATTAATAAAATAAGTTATATGGCCAAGCCTAGATTTAGGGGTGGAGAAATAGGCTCTTTCTCCTGGAAGGAGAAGCATTAAAGTCACAATGGAAAGTAGCAGACGTACATGGTTGGAGAAATTGTTGGGGTCATCTTTACAAGCAATCTACCACAATTCAATTAAATAAGAGAAGGAAAATACACCTAGACAGATTATTACGAAATTTAAGGACAATTATAACAAAGAAAAATGTAAAACCTTCTAGAAGGAAATAGCAGGTGACTCACAAAATAAAAAGAATTGACTGTATGTCAGATTTTTCAACAGTGATAAAGAGAGCTGT
This sequence comes from Murina feae, assembly GCA_004026665.1. Lineage (NCBI taxonomy): Eukaryota > Metazoa > Chordata > Mammalia > Chiroptera > Vespertilionidae > Murina > Murina feae. The sequence goes on from PVJC01041429.1 coordinate 2,174, forward strand.
TATATTAAAACTATTTCTACTGCACAGATTCATGCACATTGAAAGGAAATTAATTTGAAGAAATATTTTAATATCACTATTCACCCTTTCTCTATAATAGAAGTGTCAACCAAATTCATGATCAACAATAACAGATTGAAACACACGTGTGTGATTTATGTCAGCGAGAGCGTTATATGTATTACACATACATGAGCCAACTTAGTCTTTTATATATTGGGAGTAAACTTGCTTAATCAGACCTGCTTTCTGATTTAGCTAAACTTTTTTCAGGCCAGTGAAGCACCCCAACTTCTCTTTCAGGTAATTGTCAGCAACACAGCAGTAAATGCCAACACGAAGCAGATTACTATTGTAGATCATGCGGGAAGAACAAAGGGTAAATTATTTAACTGCAGCAGTGTTTGACTATATTCTGAACAGTAAGAAAACCTGAAGTCATTTTCAAGGTCCACCATTTCTTCCTTCTTTTCAGTCAGGTCAAGTTTCTAAACTTTCTAAATCTTCATTTTCTGGCTAATGAAAAGAAAATAGGATTCTATTGAGTCTCCAATCTACCTACTCCAGGACTTCTGTGAGAATCAAATGAGATGAAGCACAGGAAAATGCTTCACAGACATTTGGTTAAAGTGTGAAATTTTTACACCTGGCTATAAAGCAAGTCATGTTCCTGGGCTGAAGAAACTGCAAGGAGGCTAGCCATCTCTAGGGAGAGGAAGCCAGGTGTTGCTATGTGATGTCATTACCTGACACCCACAGCAACCGTTTCTGGGCTGGACTGCATTTTATGCCATGGGGTCTTGGCAGTGTTGGCTGCGATATGGTGGGAAGTCACTTTGGGGTGGTGGTGGGGCCTGTGTCCCACTTGGGGAAAGCCAAGTGTTGGTGCCATTTATTTTTAAACTAGGGGACCGGAGCACGAAATTCATGCACTGGGCAGGGGAGGGGGGAGGGTTCTCAGCCCAGCCTGCCCCCTCTCACATATTGGGAGCCCTCAGGGGATGTCCTACTGAAGGCTTAGGCCTAAGCCACAGTCTTGCCTCCCTTTGTGGGAGGTGACCAGGTTAATCAGGGGAAGCCACCAGCCCCATCACTCTGTTGCTGCAGCCACTGCCAGTCACCACAGCCACCAAGGTGTTTTCATCAACACGGACTCCAGTCCCTTCACCATGAAAAAATGACAAATTTCTTTAGGCATTTTCAAGATGTGTCTTTCATAGGATATGACATTTCTTTCTTTCTTTCTTTTTTCTATCCTCACCTGAGGATATGTTTCCATTGATTTTTAGAGAATGTGGAAGAGAAGGGAAAAACAGAGAGAAACATCAAAGTCAGAAGAGCACTTTGATTGGTTGCCTCTTGCATGAGTCCTGACCTGGGCCTGGCCAGGGAGGAGACTGCAACCTAGATACATGCCCTTGGTCAGAATTGAACCCAGACCCTGCAGTCGGCAGGCTGAGGTATTATGCACTGAGCCAAACTGGACAGGGAAGGCTATGACATTTCTTAGCCCTCCAGCAGTGGACCTTCATTTTTTTTCTCCAGGAGTGTGGTGGAAAAACCCTAGATCACCTTTAGGGATTTTTATTACCCAAGTCACTAAGAATATTACCAGTGGCATACAGGGAGCTTAGCCAATGAGCATTAAGAAAAGGTGTTTTCTCTGAAGTTTACTCGGGTCACTGGCTCCACCCCTGCCCATCCAATCTCAGCTCTACCCCTACCCAGGCCTGTAGCCTCTGGCCTAGGATGCAAGCCTTGGCAGAAGACCTCCAAACCCCTGCAATCCCCTGTCCTTCCCAAGTCCCTGTGATTGCTGTCTCTACCCCTGCCCAGGCCTGCAGTCTCTGCCCAAGGCTGCAGGCCTGGGCAGAAGACCCCCAAATCCTGTGATCACTGGCTCCGCCCCTTCCCAGGCCTTCAGTCTCAGCCTGCGTCTGCAGGACTGGGCAGAAGACCCCGAAACCCCTGTGATCACTGGCTCTGCCCCTTCCCAGGCCAGAGATCTCTGCCCGAGGCTGCAGACCTGGGCAGAAGACCCCCAAACCCCTGCAGTCACGGGTCTGCCCCTTTCTAGGTCCCTGCAATTGATACCTCTGTCCCTGCCCAGGCCTGCAGTCTGCCTGAGGCTGCAGGACTGGGCAGAGGACTCCAAAACCCTTGTGATCACTGGCTCTACCCCTTTCCAGGCCAGAGGTCTCTGCCTGAGGCTGTAGGCCTGGGAAGAAGACCCCTGAACCCTTGGATCACCAGCTCCACCCCTTCCCAGGTCCCTGTGATTGCTGGCTCTGCCACTTGGGTCCCCCTGCTTCTCTCACCACCTGCCTGACTACCAGGCCTGGCTACTTCAGTTGCCAGGCTGAGGTGGACTGGGCACTGCCATCTTGTGGCTATGGGCGTGGCCATCTTTGTCATGGAGTGATAACTAATTTGCATATTACTATTTTATTAGATAGGATGGCCAGTGTGCATCATGGCAGCTCCTGCATTGAGCTTCTGTCCCCTGGTGGTCATGCATGTCATAGCTACCGGTGGGAGGGAAGGATGGATACTTAGCCTTTAATATATATAGAAGTGTGTGCCATAAAGACATTATGGTATCATACAAGGGCTCAATAGTTTAACATACAAAGACCTCTTGGAAAATTCTTTAATGACTTTAATTCTTTAATTCTTTTAATGACTTTAAATGAAAAGGAACAAGAATCAATATATATAGGGTATAAGACTGTAAATTATTAAATAAAATTATTTGTGACTTCAAAAGTAGATGCCTCCTCCTAATAGTTTCAACAACATTGCCATGATCTGCTCCTGATTAGGATGGAGAATTTTTCCACTTTTTCTATAATAGTATTTTCTTTAATTAAATAACAAGGATAAAGTGTTATATCTCAATACAGTGTGTGTGTGTGTATGTATGTGTGTGTGTGTGTGTGGGCGTGTGTGAACTTTAAAAAAATGAAGTAGGGCCCCAACTGGTTTGGCTCGGAGGATAGAGCATCAGCCTGCAGACTGAAAGGTCCCAGGTTTGATTCTGGTAAAGGGCATGTACCTTGGTTGTGGGCACATCCCCAGTATGAGGTGTGCAGGAGGCAGCATATCAATGTTTCTCTCTCATCGATGTTTCTACCTCTCTATCCCTCTTCCTTCCTCTCTGTAAAAAATCAATAAAACATTTAAAAAGAAATGCAGTAGGGTTTCATTCTATACCAGATCTACTTTGTTAGTCTTTATCAAGTCTTACTCAGTTGGATGCCTATCTTAAGGCATCTCTATAGTTTATCATGTAGATTTTAGCTGTTATATGAGGTTTACTACTAAAAGGAACTCAGCACCAGAAAGTGTTTTAGATAATAAATGTTTGCTGTCCTTGTCTTCTAAAAACCATCAATACAATGCCCTGCCAGCATGGCTGCTAAGTGAACCAGAAGGTCACAGTTCAATTTCCATGCCGGGATTGCAGGCTATATTGCCAGTGTGGGGCATGCAGGAGGCAGCCAATCAATGATTCTCTCTCATCATTGATGTTTCTAACTCTCACTTCCTTTCCCTTCCTCTCTAAAATCAATAGAAATATATTTAAAAAAATAAAAACCATCAACCCAATAGCTAGAATTTCACTGTTAATATCCTGCTGATAATTAGATGGCTCAATTCTCATTAAGGAAACAATGGATAACAACACTTGTTTTTATTAAACTAGTTTCATAGATACTTGAGATTCATTGAGTATCATATGTGCTGCATATTTGCAATATGTGCTTATGTTAATTCTTAAATGCACAAACAGTCCAATGTCAGGAAAAATATTTTTATGTAAGCATAACCATCTATATTTGAAATCAATATATTTTCTTGCTTCACCATAAAATTTCTTTCAGGCCACTTGCTTACAAATATTTCTCCCCTGGGCTGAGTTGCTATAGCTGCTGCTGTTACAGTTTCGAAACAGATCATGAATTGTATAGATTATGCAAAAAAATATTAAACATGCTTTGTGCTTCATTCTAAATTGAAATTAAACTGAATTTATTTTAGCAATAAATATTGATTTAATTTTAAACATTGATTTCATAAACATTAAACCATAAAATTTATTTCATTTTTTGATCTAGAGCAAATTAAAATTATTGTTTTTAATTTAGCTCACAACTGCCATCATCATGTTATTGCGGAGTGAAGATGGTTAAACTTGAAATTATAAAATAATTGTCTAAAGCAAAGGAAAAAATGGATCTAAGTTTATTATATAAAATTTCATGCCACTTTTCATAATATCCTAAAGAAAAACATCAATCATTTGGCATAAAAATTTAATATAAAGGGTTAGTGTTCTGAATAATGTTGTGTGCTACCCTATAACATAATGGTCATAGGTCTTAAGATAACCTTAACTAGGAATCAAACTCTACTGTGTTAACTAGAGAGTGGTGACTGGGCAGTGGTAGCTAGCATTAACTCTGTCACCTGCTGTGATAAACATTTGAAACCCTAAGTCAGATAATTTTCCTGTTTTAATTTTTTTTGTTCATCTCTGAAAAAAATATCTGTGGCCAGTGAAGATTCAATAGTGTGCTGTAGTAACAGTATAATCAAGTCTCTGTTGGAATTTAGAATGCCTTAAGAATTACCCTAAAGTTTAATCATTATAAATAGCCAAGTTCTGTAGTGACATATCATACAGGTCTTTTGAAGTACAGCTTTTATTGAATTAGAATCAATTAACTATGGTATAGTAGGAGCCTACTTTGTGTCCAGATATATGTTTTATACCATGAGACTTACATCTATTCACATAATTGTCATGCACTTTCATTTAAAACATTTTTATTTTATAGCTTTAGATTATAGAAAAATTGCAAACATAATAAAATTCTCATATAATCCACATCTTGTTTCCTCCATTAACTTTAATATTAGTGTAATACATTTATCACAATTAATGAATCAATATCTATATATTATCTATACTAATAAAAGAGTAATATGCTAATTAGACCAGATCAACCAGACATCTTCTGGACTTCCGAATTCCTTCCAGACAAAGCCACAGTGGTGGGGACTGAGGCAGAGATGGTTAGGAGTGATCAGGCTGGCAGAGGAGCAAGCAGTTTGGGGCGAGACCAGGCCAGCAGGGAAGAGCAGTTAGGGGGAGATCAGGCTGGCAGGGGAGGGCAGTTGGGGGTGATTAGGCTGGCAGGGAAGGGCACTAGGGGGCAATCAGGCCAGCAGGGGAGGGCAGTTAGGGGTGATCAGGCTGGCAGGGGAAGGAAGTTGGGAATGATCAGGCCAGTAGAGAAGCAAGCAGTTAGGGGCGATCAGGCCAGTGGGGGAGCAAACATTTAGGGATGAAATCAGGCCAGTGAGGGGGGGCAAGCAGTTTGGGATGTGATCAGGCCAGCATGGGGAGCAAGCAGTTAGGGGGTGACCAGACCAGCAGGGGAGAGCAGTTAGGGAGCTATCAGGCCAGCAGGAGAGGGCAGTTGGATGGCAATTAGGCAGGCAGGCAAGCAGTTGGGAGCCAGCAGTCCCAGATTGTGAAAGGGATGTCTTACTGCCTGTTTAGGCCCAATCCCGAACTGGCAGTTGAACATCCCCCGAGTGCTTCCAAATTGAAGAGGGTGCACTCCGGGTTGAGGGACACCCCCCCCCCCCACAACCGACCACATAATAAGCTGGGCTATAGTAACTCAGCCCAGGGGAGAAATATTTGTGCACCGGGCCTCTAGTGTTAGGGATATATATATGCCTAAGCAACCATCCAACCATTCAACCAGTAGCTATGACGCTCAATGACCACCATGGAGCAGACACTCAATGCATAGGCATGGAAACATGGAACAGACTGATGAATCTCAGAGGGAAGTGGGAAGGCAGGAAGATATTAACCAAAGATATTATATGGATACTAGAGACCTGGTGCACATGCACTGGTGGTGTCCCTCAGCCTGGCCTGCAGGGATTGGGTGGAAACCAGCAGTCTGACATCCCCGAAGAAGTTCCAGATTGCGAGAGGGCATAGGCCTGGTGGAGGGACCTCACATGCATTGGACTTATAGTTATTAACTAAAATCCACAGTTTGTTCAGAATCTAATTTTCTTTTTATAGCCCAGGATCCCATTCAGGATATCTCATTACATTTAGTCATCAGGTCTCTTTAGGTTCATCTCATGTGTGACAGTTTCTCACACTTTCCAATTTTGAGGAGTCCTGGTTACATATTTTGTAGAGAAGCTTTCCATTGGAAGATATGTGATGTTTTTTCAGTGATTAGACTGGGGTTATAGAATATTGGGAGGAAGACACACAATGCTATTTTTATTATATCATCCTATCAGCATGAAGTATCACTGCAAATGTTAACCTTGATGACTTGACTGAGGTAGTGTTTGTAAAATTTCTCTACTTTAATATTACTATTTTCCCCTTAATTATACTCTATTATATATCAGACTTCCTTCACTTGGAAGGGAAGCTCCTAGTGGTTTAAGATGTGGGGAACAATGCTCTACCTCCTTGAGGTGAAGTATCCTCATAAATTATTTGGAGGTTATACACCTTTTAGTGTTTTTAGTTGCCTCTCTCACCTTTGAAAGAATTAGAAAGAATAAAAGAAAAATGGATTTTTGTGCAATTAAAAATTGCAATGGTAATAGAAAAAAATAAAAATGATGCTTAATTGCAGAGCAAAAAATATGATATGCTAGAAATAGCATCCAAAATTAGATTATGATAAAATGAAAATAAAATTGAAATCAAAATTATCTGAATGAAATATGAAATGTACAATCAGCAGCATACTAAATAGATATATAATTGAAGCTGAATGTATTTTTAAATGTGAGATCAATATAAAAATAAATAAAAAATTAAAAGTACAAAAAATACCTGAGATTCAAAATTGAGAAGAAATAGTTTATGGAAATTTTGCTTTATGACAAGTAATCTCCAGTGGTTCTTCTTTCAAACTCTCACTAAAATATTTTCAAAGAACCAAAACTGTACAAGGTGACGCTGCAATAATACCAAACAACAATATTTAAGAACTTATTTCCAGAACCTGTTCTGCTGATCCTCCTACATAGTTACTTCTGTACATAGAGCTCTGATGAGAAAACTTTTCTAGAACTTTGCATCATGCAACAGAGACTGTCTGGGAAACTGGAAAATTCTTTACACCTTGCAGACATTATTTAGGCTTGGAAATAGAGGATGTGAGTAGCTGTCCCTTTACCCTGACCTTTCCTTGTTTTAAGGCAGCTAGAACTTGGTTCCTAATATTACTTCACATAAAACTTTACAGATAATAATTTCCAGAAAACAATTAGATATTAAGCAATCTGTTTGTGTGTGAGGGAATCAGATGTCAAACTAACATGTTGCAAGTCAGCAAGTAAACAATATTTGTAAAGCTTTTAATGAAGGAATGCTTAATGAGAATTAGAACTTTTATAGCCTGGACTGACTTAAGAGTATCAGTAACTAGGACCTTGGGTTGGGAGATGATATTTTACCTCAGAGAGGAAGCACTGCAAGGAAAACGGGAATTTGACTAGGAGCTATGGGCCTCCACTTACCTCCCAACCAATACTATATTGAAAAAGTGAAAATCTATGTGTGCATACTTAGGAAGATTGTGAAAATCTCAGAAAGGCAGAGCACATTACATATTGACAAATTAAGCTTGAATATATCAAAATAGTCTAATTTTATTGTGTTTGAAAAAGGAAAAACATCATTACATGAAACCTGGTAACTGTAGGTGAGGGCATGGAGAAGGAGAAAGAATTGGTGCAGGAAAATAGGGTATCTCTAAAACTGCACTTTGGGATAAAGGGAAAATTCAGGAAACATTTTGAAACTAAGAGCAGCTCTAAAGAGAGAGAAAAAAACTTACATGAAAATAAAAGATAAGATTAAAGATAATGGAACGAGTTGGAAAGTCATAATGAATAAAATGAAGTGAACATGGCCTGGGAGCAGATTGTCTGGGTTTAGAATCTGGCCCTTTGACTTCTTTAAACTCTCCGTGTTTCACAGTCCTCGTCTCTAAAATGAGGACAACAGTAATATTTAATCCATTTGGATTGTTTTGAAAATATATGTAGGTTAATTTATTTATAACTGCCTGGTGCATTACAAGTATTTGATAAATACTATCTTTAATAATTGGAAAGGTTTGCAAAAGTGCAATATAAGGAACACATGCAAAAATACTTTATATGAAAACACTTAAAATGTAGAAGAAAAACTTCATAACCTTGGTGTAGACACAGTTTTTTAGGACAAAAGAGCACTAATTATACAAGAAAAAATTGATAATTTGAATTTAATGAAAACTAAAAATTTATGCACTATAAAAAATAAAAGGGCAAACCAAAGACTGGGTGAAAATATGTGCAATTCATATATTTGACCAAGAATCTATATCTAGAATATGTTAAGAACTCTTGAAATGATAAGAATTCATTAGCCCAATTGAAATGGGCAAAGGATTTGAATATATACTTCACAAAGAAAGTTTGTGAATAGCCAATAGACATATGAAAGTTACTCAACATAATCATCAGGAAATGCAAATTAAATCTTAATGAGATACTGTTACATATCCAGTAGAAAAGCTGAAATTTAAAGAAACCACTAAACAAAAACAACACTACTGTGTTGATCAAGTGGACAACTAGAACTCTTATATCTGCTGACAGGAATGCTACATGGTACAGCCCTTTTGGAAAACATTTAGCAATTTTCTTGTGTGGTTAAACATTCAGTTACTACATAATTCAATAATTTCACTTTACTGTCTTTATTCCCCCCAAACATATTGTGTAAAGTATTGCACATGACTGTTTAATGGCTTTATGTAATCCCTCAAAATGGGGACAACTTAAGTGCTTATCAATAGGTGAACTGTTAAACAAATTGTGTATGACCATATTATGGAATATTATTCAGAAAAAAATAGGAACAAAATCTTTATATGAAACGACTAGGTGAATCTAAAAAACATGCCAAATAAAAGAAACCAGGCATAAAAGAATGCTTACAGCTCTGTTAGTCCATTTATATGAAATTCCAGGACAGGCAAACCTAATCTATAGTGACAAAGCAAAACAATGGTTGACTGGGTCAAAGAGGCAGCAGGATTGATGGCAGATCTTTTGGAGTAATATACTGATGGGGGTGGTGGGAATGTTTTGACCTTTGTCAAAACTTATCTATTTTAGATGTGTGCTATTATTTTATGAAAATGTTGTCTCAATAAAAAAAGGTTGAAAATGTTTTTAAAATGTCATATATGTACAGCACAGGTATAAGTTAAATATTTCATAAGAAGTTTTTCTAATATGCCAGGACTTAACAAAAATATAGCACACATTTTGCTTTCCTAGGGGAAAAACAGTTATTGGAAGAAAAACCCTTATTACTAGAAAAGAAAGGAAAATTGAAGTCTTGAGGTCTCCCAAATGTAAACTACAAGTTCTAGGGCTGTGCAAATAGGCATTTTTTGAGGAAGCCGAGAAGTGGCCGGGTACTGTGGGAGTTAGCAACCCACACCTAATCATTAAGCTTGTCTGTAACAATCAGGATGAAGAAATGGGCCCTGGTGGTGGTATTTCTGATTTGTAGAACTCTGAAACTCTGAAAAAATAGAAATCACAGATTGTCCAGAGCTGGTCTCTTATCTTTAAATACTCTATTGCCAGACATTGTTCCATTCAGGTTAGTAACTTCTCTACCAAATGCTTGCTCTACTTCACAGGTATTAAGAGGCAAAAAATAAAGTGAAAAATACATGAAATAAAGCCTCTACCTGCTTTTAATCTCTGGCACCAATCACTTGAAAAGTATATGCAAATTTCAAAAATGACAATGGTGTATTATGTGAAACTAATGATTCAACACTCTGGAATTAAACCACAGTATATCCAAGAAGTGGATGAGTGCTTAGGTGGGGAAAATTGTGTAAAGGTGGATTCAGTTTTCACCTTAAATAGAAAGGACACTAAAATATCAGATCGTGCCTCTGATATGAACTTGAAATTTTCACGCTCTTTACAACTTAACTGGTTGTTAGGTTTTAAATCTAAAATCGGGTAAAATTAGAAATGGGACACACACAGCATCTAAAACTCTGTAGAAAATAAAGCAAAAAAATGCATAATCCGGGTATTCAAACAAAAACAAAAAAAAATGCATAATCCAAATAGGAAAAGCCAGACATAAAGGAAATACAAAAAGCACAAGAAACAGAAAGCAAAATAAGATGAAAATTGTAAGATATATCAGATGAAGAGGTGAGTCAGCTTCTCCAATTTCCATTTAAGTAGGCACAATATAAACAGAAAGTGATTTGAATTAAGAAGTAATGATTTGTTTATTCTTCATTATTCCATCTTAGAAAATGCAGGTTAATAAAATAGATATTATATTTAAACCATAATTGTAAGTGGCAAAGAGAGAGAAGAGAGATGAGGAGGAGAGAGATACTATAAACAACAGTTTGTCTACAAAATCTGTAAGGATGTCCAGGAATAGTTCCACTGCCTTAGCAGCCTTTTCTTGATCATGATGAAAGAATCCAGGCAGAGAGAGTCATGCATTGTCAGCGACCTCCTTATCCTTCTTTTTGTACCCAGAAGTGAGTACTTCAGTGTGCACATTTCTATAATGAGGTATTTTCACCCACCTTTGCAAGAAGAGAGTACAACTTTCAAAAACCAGAAATTAACATCACTGACCTGGCAGCAGAAAGACCATTTCTAATTACAGAAAACATACCATACAGCTCCTCCTGTTTGCACTGAAAAAGAAACAAGGGAAATATTGAACGTTGTCCTGCTCTCTACCAGTTTACAACTTTGTTGGTGAGGTGGCATTATCTACATATATAAAGTAAACAGGTGTATAGAGAAAATATAAAATAACAAAATATATAATAATACAAGTTTGGAAAGAGTAATCAATGTAGGCTGCTATCCTTAGAACATTTTCATGGAAACAGAACACTTCGGTTGTGGTCATGGAAGCTGAATAGGCTCTGGAGAGTGGAACGGGAAGAAATAGGAGAAAAGAGAGAGCAGGAAGGAACAAACTGCCGGGATGACAGAGAGCAGGATGGGTTTCAGAGAATGAGACGTGGATTAATCTACAAGGGAGACGGTAATAAACCTGGGTAAACCTTAGCATGTCTTGACTACAGAGTTGCATGTCTCACAGCAGTGGGGTAGGGGTGGATTGTATGTATGTAATTCAGAAACTGAATCTTGAAATCAGTCAGTAGTTTTCTATAGAGTTGCATTCAATGGCAACACTATCTCTGTGACTATGGCTCTTAGCTAGGAAAAAAAGAACTGAAGACTAATGTAAAGTGTGTAGCTTTTCAGTGACTCTGAGCTTGTTTCATTAACACTAACCAACTTGACCTGCATAGAAATAACATCAAAGTTTTGTAGAAATAAGAGAAACTCCATATAAATTGTACAAGCCATAAGCTGGTAATCTATGGATGATGGAAAAATTTTATGAATTTAATGGATCATAATTAGGGGGCTATATAGAGATTTGGCATGAATCCTTCAGAGGTAGATTGTTTTTAAAAATCTGTCTCAGTTGTAACAACTAATCCTTAGATCCTCATTCTTTTTATACATTTAAATTTGAACTCTCCCAGAGGCTCTTTATAATAGCAGGGCCCATAAAAAGAAATGGATGGATGCTCTCTTGACCACAAGAATTCTGCCTTAATATAAAATGACATTCTTTCAGCATATGTCTGAGGAACCAGTGAACGTGGCCACATTTTTAATGTTCCAATCATCTCAAATGAATATTCTACTCTGCCAGGTTAAGGAAAAGCCAATACATATTTCATATAACTTTGTGTATTTTAAGGAATCTTTCATCCATGTGCTTTTAATTCATTTACAGTTATATAATCAAATATTGGTTTTATGAGTTTTTTGATGTACAACCAACTTTACCTGCCTTCTCAATAAGGCATGTTTCAGTATTTCTCCCTTTTAAGAACAGGAGGGCTTGTTTTGCTAAAGACAAATGCACTCAAATATACAAAGGTAGGTTTGATCTGTAACTTGAAGCTCACGTGATTTGCATGTCTAGAATTACCTCTCTTCCCTAGTACCCACATAACTGAAATAACTAGATTCTCAAGATACTCTTGCCAGATACTCAACAACCAAAGGACTTTGGCAATAACCATTGCATAAAAACTTCAGAAAAAATGTGGAACTCAAAAAATATTGGCAAAGTATTGACTGAAAGTGGAATTTTCCTCTAGTATTTAATTTAAGTGCGACAATACCTAGGCAAGTTCTAGAATAGTTATCATTGAGGATAAATACCAGCTAATTCTAGATTCCTGAGTTTCTTAGAATGGGATGTTCCTGGGAAGTATTTGATTTATATATTTATTGAACATTATGTGATACTTCCTCGATGGATCAACTAGTCTAAGTTCATCTTCTTCATTGTTTGTGATTTAATTCACTTTTATCTTGACCCCTTTCAATTTGTTTCTGTATAATAAACAAATTCAGAAGTAATTGGGCATGTGAACATATGGAAAAGAGAAACAATTGGATGCTATTTTCATTTTGAAGAAGAAAAAAATGGATTTTGAATGTTTCTTTGCCAAAGTTTTATTGCCAGTGTTATTTAAAATAATTTTTAAGAGACTAGGGGAAATCTTTAATGATACTAGGGAAATGTCTTGGTGATTAAAAATAAATATAGCAGTAAATGAAGCTTTTTCTACATGGCATACTACATAAAGTAAATTCCCTATAGAAAGACTTTATTAAGCTCTTTGTATCTTATCAGGAACAACAGAGATTTCATGTTTGAAAAAACATCTATCTCTTATGCAGGCCAGATGGGTCTCTTAAGTGTTGTGAAGCATTTATAAGAGTGTGAGAGAGAATTTAGGGATAAATCATGCATATTAGATATGAGTTATCTTAACTAATAAAGGCATAATATTAAAATTAACAGTTTCTCCGGGATGGGGGTAGGCCACGCCCACCAGCCAATCAGAATGGCTGTATGCAAATTAGCTCAGGCAAGATGGTGGCCGGCAGCCCTGGAGGCCATGCAGTGCCAGCGGCAGGGTGAGTGGGATGTGGGGATGGGTGGGAGGGAGATGGCATGGTGGCGGGTG
>PVJC01041430.1:0-15353 GCA_004026665.1 Murina feae
TTCTATTTAACTTTGCACTGAGAATACTTATTTCTAAGCGAACATATGGGATTTTGTAAACTGGTGAGATGAATATTAATTATTAACGTATTTCCTAATATTATCTACTTAAAAGAACTTCCAATAATTACTGTGGTATGTCTCCACATGGTCTAAATTTTCTGGAGTCCATGAACATGTACTTAGAGTAAAGAGACATGTGATGGTAATGATGGTAAATACATGTGATGATGCTAGTCAGCATCTAGACAAATTATTCAAAACATTTCATTTGGAAAAAAAATATTAGTGTCTAGGAGAAAGCAAGATTATAGAGGCAGACAGCCGGGCACTCACACTTATAGTCTTTAAGTTTTGGGGCAAATTACTTGGTCTCACAAATTTGTTTCCTTGCTTATAAGACAAGGAGAGTAATATCTACTTTGTGGTCATTAATAAGGTGACATATTTAAAGTACCAACCACCAAACAGGCACTCAATTAAAAAAAACAAAAAGCCTATTATTGAGAGGGGACAAGAGGATGACAAGAGTGCTTGCTGCCAGGAGGAAGCTGGTTGAGTCTCTACCAAGAGATTCACAGAGCAATTATCGCTTCAAGGAGCGTGCTAGCACCCAGGAGTGAGGCTGCCAAGCTCGAAATGGAATCATCACAGGGAAGGTGACTCACGCTATTCAAGTCCAGTCAACAGTTAACTGATCTGAAGTAGAACATTTCTCTTTCTGGTGCCTGAAGTGATCATATCTCTCAGTCAGGCACCACCTTCCTCAGATGAAAATAACTAAATTGTCTGGGGGGGGGGAGGGTGGAGTCAGAACAAAGAGAGGTAGGAGTCGTGAGGGAAGTTTCACCTGAGTCATGGGGAGGCTAAATGAATGACTCTCCTTGCCTAACAGCAGACTCGACCTCACCAGTGCAATGAAACTGGTACCTCCCAGGGCTGGGGTCTCTCGCCAGGTGCCAGATAACCCCCCTTTCAGACCTCTGAGCTTTCCTTTCTCATTGTTCAAGGCTAGTGATCCACCTCATTCTGTCTACACAGGTCTGCCCCAGAGCCAGAAAAATGCACTGGTCCCCACTTATTAAAATGCCATCATTTCCAGGCCTCTCTCCTCCAGATTAGACAAGATCACCTTGGTAAAAGGATTGGTTGTTTCCTTAGCTAGCCAGGGAAAATGAGAATTTTTACCAGGATAACCATTAAGAACTATCCGATTCCCACTGTTTGCCCATATAATAGTAAGTCATTTTAACTGCTGTTTCTATTGACTGGATAGATAGGTGGATGAATGGAAACATGGATGGATGGAGGCAGGGAGGGAAGAATGAAGGGATGGATGAAAAATGGGCACATGGAATATGAATTGACTGTGTCACACTATGCTGGACATTAGTAATAAATGAGTCGTTGGGTCTCCTTTGGCACCCAGAGTGATGATGAGAAGTTAGACAAAAGAAACTTGATCTTCTCACATATGCTGATTGTCTGACTTCTGATTCAAGAGATGCAAAGGCAAAAAAAATCACGTTGACCTTAAAAAGGAGAGAGGCTGGCTGACTGGTTAAAAAAAAAAAAAAAAAAGGAGCCTCTCATCTTTCCGTCCTCTAATTAACAAGTTCATCTTTAACCAAGAATTCCTGAATTGACTCTACTCTGAGCCAGAGACCCAGATCAGTCCAGAGTGACCTTGAACAATTCACCTGGTCCTATTAAGTGCTTCTCAGCTGCCCTCTGTCAGGAGAGGATGCTAACTTCAGCCCTCAGTCCTCCCCCAGGAATATTCTAAGGAAAGAGCCACGGCATGAGGGACATACTGCAGGCTCCTACAAAGAAAGGTCCGTACATGGATTTACAGGACGAGCAGAGAGAAAAGGGCATGACCCCCAGTATGATGCTGCTTTTCCTCCTTTTAGACACATTCCCCCGGTTAGAGTTAATGGCACTGGTAAATGCACTCAGCAGATTTAGGTCATGTTGCTATTTGGGCTCAGCAGCCAGCTTGCCGAGGATTTACATTCTGAGGACGCGTTTAGCACCACCCTGTCTTCCAGAAGAGAATGAGAAATGCCACCATGAAGGTCCTCCCGGTTTAAAATGTTCTCCAATAATCCAGAGCTAGCAGCCCCCTGCAAGGCTGCCCCACCCTCCCAAGCAGCCCTCCAAACGATGCGGTTCTGCACGTGCATGGAGATGAGCAGAAGGTCTGCCTCAGGAATCCCTGAGCAGGGTGGGCCAGCGGCAGCTCCTGGCTGCCCGGGAAGGTGCTCATGCTCCCCCTGAGCCTGCAGAGAGCAACAGCCGGCAGCCAGGGGAGCCTGGTGACAGTGATGGAGCTTTCTCCTGGTTGGTGATCAATTATAATGCTTAAGTGCACGATGTTGTCGAGAAAAAGAAATAAGTAAACAGCGTGTGCTCCCTTCCCCCCTCACCCCCCTCTCTAACTCCGTGCCATGGAGACCCAACCAAGTCAAATCATTTAAACGCTGTCATTTGACCAACTGCCTGTTCTAATAGAACACTTTCAAATTGTTAAAGTGGGGGGTGGGGAGGAATAATCGGAAATTCACAGGGCTGCTCATCACACTGCTTTTATCTCTCTTTTCTCCACAGTAAGAAGGAAAGTTATTAATATTTTTAAATTAAGAAAAGACCATCATGTTAAAGACATCTATGAGAACCTTGGAAGAAGCACACGCAGCACCTGTGCCCTGAGACACAGCCCAGCACACTCCCTCAGCCACCATGTGGAAATTCTCTTCCAGTTTCTATATATAACCACTGCATTTCACATGCACACTCCCCCGAACCTGTCCACATGCACGCTATAATCTCATCATGCTCGCAGACACGGGGATGCTGCAACAATGCCCTGAATTGGAGACATTCCCAAGAAAAGCTCAGCGATGGTTTCCTGGCTGAATGAAAAGAGCTAGTTCAGTCGGCGGCAGCGCCTTCACCCGGGGCAGGCTCTGCCAGGCTCTCCGCAGGCTGAGCTGCATGTCTAATCATGGAAGAGGCTCATGGATCAGCCGCTTACCTTGCAGTGCTGCAGCAGAAGTATCTGCTCGTCGAGCTCTTGTCGCTTGCCTTCTATTTCAGTCTGCCTCTTTCTTTTCTCCTTGAAAATAAAGAGAGAGAGAGGCTGTAAGAGAGAGTGGGTGTTGGCTCCAGGAAATTTGAAGGCAGGCAGCAGCAGCAGCAGCAGCAGCACACATCTGTACAGACACTTGCAGAGATGCTGGACATACACGCACTGTCACCTGCCCCTCCGTCTCTGGGTGTTTTGCAAACAGCAGCATTCCCCGAACATGTCTGCTGTGGGCTCAGTGAGTGGGAGCAATTCTCCTCCCTCAGCCAAGCTGCAACAATTTAATCCAGAAGAAAAGGCGGTTTGGTTTCTAGACACACACACACACACACACACACACACACACACACACACACCCATCTTCTGTGCAGTGTTAATTTGGAGACAAAGAATTAAAATGCCTCATCAAAAACACAGAGGCTGTTATAAACTGCAAACATGATAGGAAAAAACGGTAGGCGTTCTAGGGCAGACTTCTTTTATCGAAATCATACACATTTAGTACGCAAGATAATTTCAAACGTTGTAGAACAAATTATCCAGTTAGACATACCCAATGATGCAAACTGGATGTGTGATCTTTCCTAAACTAGCCTTGTGGGGAGGGGGGGGCGGGGGCATTTCGTGTGGGTGGGGCTCACTGAGATTCTGATAAATATGAACTCTGGAGTTGGTCTGCCTGCATCAAACTCCTAGCTCTACCATTTGCTAACAGTTTGCTTACCTCTGATAAGTCCTTTAAGCTCCTAGGTCTAAGTCTTCTCTTGCATAAAGAGGAGACAATAATAGTACCCAAAGCATATGGTTGAGACATGTATTAAATGAGATAATACATGTAAAGGACTTAGAACAATGCCTGGCACATAGTAGACACTCAATAAATGTTATTTGCTATTATTCTTATTGGCACATACTACTTTTAAGTAATGCCTAGAAATTGGTTTTAAAGGCGTGTATTTCCCTTGTGTTCACACCATACCCTTTCTATTGGAGTGCACACTTCATACTTTTCTTCTCCATACACTGCAAATGTAACCAATAGTCATCATATGATTAGGTATTTATCCAAGAAACTCAAAACTCTAATTCAAAAATATACATGCATCCCTATGTTCATTGCAGCATTATTTATCCAGGCACCTGTTCAATCACTCGAAGTTACCACATGAAGAAGCAAGGACCTCCAGAACCAGCCACTGTCTCTACAGTCTAGGATTTCTCAAGAGTAGATTTACTGGACTTTCATCATTCATTCTCATTAACTATCAAGATATGAATGGTCCTACATTTAAATACAGAGCCAAGATATAGTATGTCAAGAATACAAGATGCTGATGACTCAATAATTCCATAAATGTTTAATGAGGGTTGTGTGTTTGTTATAGACTGAATATTTGTATCCTCCCCAAAATTCATATGTTTGAAACCTAAACCCCAATGTGATAATATTAGGAGGTGGGACCTCTGGGAGGTGATTAGGTCATGAGCATGGAGCTCTCATGAACAGTATTAGTGCTCTTATAAAAGAGGCCTCAGTGAGTTCTTCTGCCCCTTGCTCCCTGTGAAGACACAGTAAAAAGACACCGCCTGTAAACCAGGAAGCCAGCCCCAACCAGAGACTGAATCTGCTGGCACCCTGATCTTGGACTTCCCAGCCTCCAGAGCTGTGAAGAATAGATTTGTGTTGTTGATAAGCTACCCAGTCTATAGTAGGGACTAAGACAGTGTTCTAATATCTTGATCATTTGTAAACCTTTCCTAAGCTATCCCACCTCTGTGTCTTTGTTCAACAAGAAAGTCCTCACTCCATAGTTGCCCACCATCATATTGGTGAATCATGTCTTGAACATAACAAATATTACCAGATGTTTCGGGAAGCGAATCTTTACCTGCATGAGCAGTAGATTCGCTGATGGTCACTGGGAACAGATATAATCATGAAAGATGCAGATTTAAATTAGTTTTTTAAGAATGGGTAGGAATTAGGTAGATACAGATTAATGGGTAATGTATTCCAGGCAAAGAGAACTGTGCAAGCAAGGGCAGAAATGAACTTCAGATTCCAGGGACAATGAACAGGGAAATATAACTGGGATGCTGGGCTTGCCTTTAGGAGTAGAGAGCAATGATTCAAAAGTTTGACCAGGACTAGATCACTGAGGGCCTTGGAAGTCAGGACAACAAGTTGGGATTTTAGTGTGTGGACAATGTAATGTCATTGTGGGGTTCTAAGCGAGAGAGTGAGATAGTGAAATGACATTTTTTGAACATTAATCTGGCACTGGTGTATAGGATAGATTAATAGGGGTTGGGATACTTTTCCTTTAAAGGGCCATATTAGGTTTTGCAGAAAATACAGTCTCTATTGCAACAACTCAATACTGCCATTGCGATGTGAAACAGCCTCAGACAATATATAAATGAATGTGTAGGGTGTGTTCTAATAAATAAATCTTTGTTTACAAACACAGATAGTAGGTCAGATTGAGTCTATGGTCAGAGTTTTCTGACCTGTGGACGAAAATATCATTAAATGTCTTAGTAGGATGCTACATTCACCCAGGATGTGATGAGGATGGACAGACTAACAATCTCACCCTAGCTTAGGCTGTTTCAATCAGAATGGAAAGAAGAGGACAAATATAACAACCATAATTGGTGAGACTTAGGACTAATTGGATCTAGGGGATAAGGCAAGGGGGTGTCTTGGCTTTGAGCTACCAAGGAGTGTTGGTGTAGGAACCAGCAATAGTGGGAAAAGAGTACTTTCCCGTCTGTGCTAGATTCATATATTTTCTGAGTAAACTCCTTACTGAGTTAAAGCTTGAAAAGAGCCAGTTGTTAACATGTGCAACCAGCGATCAGCATCAGCATGTTCACTTTTGTGTTCCATCAGAGGAGAACCCTGGACTTGGTCCCTGAACTTGGCCCCATCTATGGCTGTTACAGAATTATTTGATTAGTTGAATCCCATTCCAAAGTAATAGAGTTAGGTCCTAGAGTCACTCCTAACCTGATAGGATGTAAGATGTGCACTCATCCTCTGTGCAGAATTAGAGATGAGGTAAAGTATAGCAAGTTCAAGCAGGGTACCCTAGGGTTCCTGACGCTTGCTTGCTTGGACTCCTGAGGTCCTAGCTGTGCTTCTTCTCACCTAACTAGTCAGCTGCTTCCCAGGCTGCTCCTTCCCTTAATCAAGGCAAAACTACTGATGCTTGGACATTCAGCCTACATGATTTCCTTTATTCTCATCATCTATACAACCTACATAAGTGATAACTTGCAGATATACATTTCAACCTCAATTTCTCCTTTGAGCTCCAGACCCCCACATCCAACTCCCAACTGTTTATATCCAGTCCATCAAACTCAATCCTTGTGGTCATGATCTCAGCCATCCCTCCTCCCCCACTCTCATACCTGTTGCTTCTGTATTCCTCATCTCAGCAATGACTGTTCAAGTCAGGGTTCTTAGTTGTCCTAGGAACTTCCCTTTCTTGAAAGATAAATTCCTTTGATTCTGCTTGTTTTTTTCCACATCTTCTGCTTCCCCACCATACCCTTTATTACTACCTCAAATCTCTCTCCTTCACCTTCCCACCTGCACATGCAGACTAGTCTACATTAGTGTCTCTAGTGATCTGTAGCACTTAACTGCTTATTACCCCATTTCCATCTGGATCATTGCAGGGTTTTCTCACTAGTCTTCCTGCTTCTGGGTACTGGCTCTGAGCAAGTTACCCTCTGTGTTTCTGTCAGAGTGATATTCTAAAATGGAAATCTGACTGTGACCAACCTTTGCCTAAAATTCCTGAATGTCTCCCATCGCACGCAGTGAAAAGAGCAAGTTCCTTAGCCTAGCCAATGAGGCCCCTCTCTATCTCACAGCTTCATCTCAAGCCATGACACCCCCAAACCTTATGCTCCAACCTCAACAAACCATTGTAGTTTCCTGATCTACAAAGCTGCTTTCCTAGTTTTGTTCTTACTGCTTCTTCTAATGAAAATGCATTTCCCTCACTGCTTCATCTGACAAAAAAATTCTTCTTTGACAACATAGCTTAAATATCAAGCTAGATTGGTCATATGCTCAGCCTTCCTTCTCTCAGAGAATCCACCTACCCTCACTGTCAGTGGCATGGAGGGAATGCCAGCCATAGTTAGTGACATGTAGACCAACTCATTTCTGCCACCAGGACTTGCGTGTGACACAGGTTAGGCCAATCATACCACCTTATCTCACTGCAATAGAGATTGGTCTAAGTGTGGCTACAGAACCCAAGCAGGACCAATAAGAGACATTTCTAGGGAAATACATATGAATACTGGGAGGGCAAAACTCCCTTTCCACTAAGGATAAGCTGAGATGATGAACATCTGAGGCAATTTTTCCAAGCCACACAGGAGAGATGCATCCGCACTGGAGAAAGGTCAGCTTGCAGAGAGAAGCCGAGAGAAAGAAGGATTCTAATGACATTGTCTGAGTCCCAGATCTGGTTACACACAAAGCCAGAGCCATCTCTGGACTTCCTAAGTGATATACAATCACCAATCTCCCCTTTGCTTACATGAGTTGGAGTGGTGTTTCTGTCACTTGCAACCCAAAGAATCCTGGCAAATACAGAAGCCTCTTCCGCTTCCTCCAAACAGAACTCATCACTCTCTCCTTCTTTCAGCCATTCCTTGGCGATGGATCTTTCTCCATCAGCACTGTGAGCACTTTAACACTTTATACACTTAACTGTGTGCACATCTTCTTCTTCCAAACTATAGGCTCCTCAAGGACAAGGATGTTGATGCATCTCCAAAGCCAGGAGTGTTGCATGATGAAGACACGGGATAGATGCTCCCTAAGTCCCTCTGGACAAGATACTTGCTCTCCTGATCATGTTTCTGTTGGTCTGCAGTCCTCACTCAAATGCATTCTGAGTCTGCACTCATGATTTCATTGGCAGTAAAATGTATCACTGAAAACACATGAGCCGGCAGTCTATAAAACCAGAAGTGTCTTTCTGTTGAAGACATTAGCCCATATGGAATAGATCGTTATTGTTATGCATACGAGAAAACTGTTGAAAAAGCTGATTCTGAGAAAGAATCATGGGAAACTCATCCTGGGGAGAAGATCTGGGGGAAGTGGAAATTCCAGGGAAAGTGTAATGAGCTGACAGTAGCAAACCATTCAGGGAAAACGTGCCTCATGGGACATCTGAAATGAAGTAATCTCAGTCCATTAGGAAGATTTCCAGACCCCTCCACTCCCTGGGAGGCCCAGCAAGCCACTTGCATTGCCGTTCTGTAAATTATGTATTTTCCTGGCAAGTGTTTTCTGGAATTGTTGCGACATTGTGAAGCTGCAAACTCTCAGGATGGTAAGGAGTACCCGCAGAGAATGGAGCTCACTCTGCTCAAAGGTGGCTTGTAAGTGTGATGGGATGACAGGTATTAAACGTAGCCATTGATCACCTGCAACGTAGCCTTGAACATTCTGGTGTATTTCCTCCTAGTTTTCCAGTGAATGTAGCTGCCAACGCATTTCTCTTTTATAAAATTGTTATTCTATGTTGGGTATATACTGATTTTAAATATATTCAAAATTTTTTGGTATCAATGAATATTCTTTAAAAACAAACTAAAAAAGCAGTTAAGAAGTCTATGTCCACTTTGGTGTGCTTCAGGCAGAAGCCCTGTTCTCTCCTGCCCGCTGTGCTGCGATCCAGGCATTGGGAAATGCAAGGGGGAGGAAGGCTGGTGAGGGTCCCAATGGCGCCTCGAGGAACCTGGAGAAAGGGGAAGAGGTGGAGTGGCCTGGCCAGAGCGAGGCAGAGAGCCAGTGTGTTCTTTCCTCTGTGGAGGTCACTCTGACTTGAGCTGATACCTAGAGCCTCCGGGCACAGCAGTGGGAAGAACCAGAAGACCTACTCGAAGCTCGGTTGCCATCATTTAGATGAAAGGGGAAAGAAAATACGTTCAGTGTCAAATGTTACATTCTAGATAAAGAGTTTTGCTTTGATACCTCCCATTGTGAGCCAAAGGGACTTCAGTGTCCTTCCCCCTACGTGGGCCAGCTGGTCCCTGGATTTCACAATGCTGAATCAGAGAAAGGGGTAGAGGGTTGAAAAAAAATGCATGATCCAGACTGTTTTAAATAGCCTGCCCTTGGAAAGGGAATGGGGGATATGGAAAGTAGGGAGCCGGGGTGAAATTAAAGACCGAGAAGAGGAGAGAAGGGACGAAGAAAAAAAGAACCAGCCCTTGCCTATTTGGCTCAGTGGATAGAGTGTTGGCCTGTGAACTGAAGGGTCAGGGGCTTGATTCCAGTCAAGGAGACATACCTCAGTTGCAGGTGTGTGTTCCCGGTTCTAGTCGGGGTGCATGCAAGAGGTAATCAATCGATGTGTCTCTCTCACATGGACATTTCTCTCTCTGTGTCTCTCCCCCTCCCTTCCACTCTCTCACCAAAATAAATACATAAGTGGAAGAATATCTCCAGGTGAGGATTAACAAGAAAATAACTGAAAGGGCTTGCTGGACAGTTTTTAAAATTCAAGAGTTTAAAAATAAAGGGGCTGAGATATTAACACTAGCAAATCAATCACTCCCATTTGCTGTTCTCCAAAAGAGTCCAGAAAGGAAATTGGACTTTTGCTTTCTAGACTACAATTCTTTGAACATGACATTATGCTGAAATAGGATGGCCAGCGTGACAGGTTTTATATAAGTTACGCTTCAAAGTAAGGTGACATTCTGAGAATTACATTATGGAAAAGCAACCTGCAGATGGGGACCCGATGAGCTTTTTCTATTAAGGAAGCAGAGTGTCCTCTCAGTCATGGTTGGATTATAATTACCTGTTTAATGCTGCTGCAGAACCTATGCTATTTATACATCTGGGCACAGAAAAGGAGGGTAGTCTGTCTGAAAATGGAGCAGCTAGGTGATTAAGCATAAAATGATCGTGGAGATGCCCACTCAGCTTTGCCCAAGTGCCTGTCCGGCTAACTTGAATGTTGAGTTTGTTTAGCAGACACAACCTTATGAGAGATCAGTTATCTGATCTCAATGCCATTAGATATTAAAACTTTCTCCTGGTTCCGACTTCAAGGTCACCAATCATGATTCTCATTATATTCAGGCTTCCCGCCCTATTAGCTAAATGGAGAAATAATTGGTAGGCCCCCTGCAATGTCCATCCACTGTAAGTGAATAAAATGGTACATGGGTTTGTAAATGAGGGTATTGAAAGCTAAGTTGGTAAGTGATTTTCTGATCCCACAAAACTAAGAAGCAGAACCCGGAGTCAGCTTAAAAGTCTTGGTCAAAAGGACAAGTAGATTTCCTATCATCACTCTGTTCTTCCTAGTCATACACCCATTCAACCAACAACATCCCATGTGAGGTAGAGAATTCTATTCATTCCTCACTGCTTAGTTTTGACCAGTATTTACATTTAGGTAGCTTTTCTTTTATTCAACTTGGCCTTGAACTTACCATCTATTAGTAAAAGAGGGAACTGCCAGCTTTGTTTTGTTTGTAACAAATTACAAAATCAAGAGAAATAATTTTAGGTAGGAAAAGAAGACATTGGTCAGTTCAAACGTCACTAGTGGTTTTTGAAAGAATTCTTCAACACCTAAACCCTTAAGAAACACCATAGAGAGTTTAGATGCAAAATTGTTACTAATTACACTGAACAGTTAGTATAGCTAGCCTATTAGCAACAATTCTGATGCCTAACACAGGATAGTTTTAGTTTAAAGTCTTTTGTATATACAAGTGGGTTATATCTGAGATCTATTTTAAAGGACTAACCACAGTATTGTTATTTAAATAATTGTTTAACATATAGCTACTAGAGGCCCGGTGCACAAAATTCATGCAAGGAGGGGGGTTTCCTCAGCCCAGCCTGTAACCAATCCAACCAGGGACCCCCTGGGGGAGATCTGACTGCCGGTTTGGGCCCGATCCCACAGGGTTGGACACCCTTCTCACAATCTGGGACCACTGGCTCCTAACCACTCACCTGCCTGCCTGATATCACCCCTAACCTCTCTGCTTGCCTGCCTGATCACCCCTAACCTCTCTGCCTACCTGCCTGATCGCCCCTAACTGCCCTCCCCTGCCATCCTGATCTTGCCACCAACTTCCTTCCCTTGCCAGCCTGGTTGCCTCCAACTGCCCTCCCCTGCCAGCCTGATTGCCCCAACTGCCTCTGCCTGCCTAATTACCCCTAACTGCTCTCCTCTGTCGGCCCATTTGGTTCTGATTGGTCAGTTTCTATGCCAGTCAGCATCTCTGGGCCTACCAATGGGGCCTAATCAGAAAGGCAGGGCTGCAGCCCTGGTGGAGGCCTGGAGAGAAATGGAGGCATGGCTGTTGGCCAGGCCAGGAGAGAAAGAGAGGCAAGTTCTAATCAACGATTGCCACAGAGGCTATGGATCAGGCCCTGCCTCTTTCTCTGCAGGTTTCTCTCTGTGCCTGATCAGCAGCCCCCTAGGCAGTCAGTGCTGGGTCAGGGTGCCTGCAGCGGTCCCCATCAGTGCTGGGTCACCACAGCAACCCAGCATTGACTTCTGGTCTAGTCGAGCCTTCGGTCATAACAGTCATTACAACCTGGCTCTTTATTATATAGATATTTTCACTTTAGTGTTCATAACATCAAATTCTTTGTCAAAGACCAAGTATTTTTCTCTGAAGACCATGAAGGAGCATAGTATGATACAGCTCTAATGAGAAAGTAAGATCTGTTCCTTGATATCATATTAATAACCCATGATGGTGATAAGACTGAGCATTTTCTGTACAGGTAACATTGTAGAGAACTCCGTGGAAGTCCTAAATGTTAGAAATCACATAGCTGAGTTCCCCTGCAGAATCTCCATATTATCTCTCATAAAGCATTGCATTATTCCCACCATGAAGCCACATGAACACTGAACTAGGAGTCAGGAGGCCTGGGTGACTTGGACAAGCCCCTTGTTGTTCCTGGGCCATAGATTACCCACATGTGAAATGAGGTTGGACCAGCTTTGCTCTAAGATTCCATGATGTAAGAAGAACAACAACTTCACGTTCTAGATGGTCACAAATGCACTTTCTCATCTACAAGGTAACACTGGCAGATATTTATGTAGTGCTCATTGTGTGTGCCAGGCACCATTCTGATAGATACATATTACACACTTACCTTTACAGCAATCCACTGAGTTAGGTACTATCATTACCCCCATTTTACAGAGGAGAAAACTGAGGCACAGGGAGATAAAGAGATAACATCAGATGACTAGCAAGTGTCAAACAGAATTGGAACTCAGCATGAAATAAGGAAATAGAAACGTCTTAAGGTGCACTTGGCAGTTGAAATGAAGAACAACAAAAATGAAACCAAGCACTTCTGATGGAATCGAAAGACTCGATGAATGAAGGTACTTCTTTGGACCTTCTTTTGGCTTAGGATTTTGCCTAGACAACTGCTATTTAGTCCTGGAACCAAAAGTCCATTCTGTCTTGGTTGAACCTAAAACTAGCAATGATGATGGTGTTAAAAATAATACTGGAAATTAGGTCCAGAAGCTGTAACAGTCACAACCAGCTCAGGAGGAGGAGCCAGGCATGGCCCCTAGCCTGAGAGAACAACACAGGGGCACCTGCTCTCAGCCTCTGTGGCCAGACTGTGGCTTAGGCCTGCTCCCCATGGGCCTAAGCTGTCAGTAGCACATCCCCTGAGGGCTCCTGGACTATGAGAGGGTGAAGGCTGGGCTGAGGGACCACCCCCACCCCACCGCCAGTGCATGAATTTCGTACACCAGGCCTCTAGTAATGATAACAATAATAATGGCAACTAAGTTTTCTGGCGACTGGCTATGTGACAGGCACTATTCTAAGGGTTCCTCCTCAGTTTTAAATTTAGTCGTCAGAACACTTTGAGATAGGTACCTTTACCACCTCTGATTTTATGGATGAGGATAGTTGAGGCTCAATATTCAAGATCCTGCACTGGGGAGGAGCCAGCTGGGGTTGCCATCCAGACAGTCTGACTCCAGAGCACTTTATCATGAACACAGACATGTTTCGGCTACTAACATGTGTTTAAGCTGAACTCCACACCGGACACACGAAACAGAATGCCTCGCCGCCTCCACACATGTGCCAAAACTTCCCAGAACAAATGAGATGTTGAAAATGCAAAACACTCTGATGTCAAATCCCTGAGCCCCCCCCCGCCCTCCCCCCCCACACACACACAAAAAACAGGAGGCCTCTTACAGCACCAGGAGCATTTCCCCATCCCGAGCAGAAAGAGGTCGAGGCTGGGATGAAACATTCGGCAATGCCTGCTGAACCAATGTATTTGTTTATTTCAGTCTCTGGCCTGGCAGGATCTTTTATTCTTTACATTAAAGGAATTATACCATGTACTTCCTAGTCCATGTCCAGGGGGTTGAATGATCTAATAAGGAGGGCCAATGCGAAACATGTCTCTCCCACTCAGACTTTTCACCGGAGAGGGACTACTGCAAATGAGGCAGCAGTTTGGAAAGCTCTCAAGGTGTTGTGTTGGGCTCAGGAAAAGAGAAGACTCTAAGCCTGGGGCTTCTAGGTATCAGAACATTCCTCCCTAAAATCAGATGGCAAGAAGAGGCGGGGGCAGAGGGAGCCACTGCTGTGATAGTCCAATCCCAGGAAGACGTGCAAAGACTGGAGGAAATGCCGATGGGCAGGAGGCAGGGTGGACAGGGCACACACCTCACCATGAGCAGCGCTCCCTCAGCTCCTTGCAGGTCTCAGAGCAGCCACCATGCTGCTGGGTGTCACTGCACAAGGCTGAGAGCATTGGAAAGGCAAAGCAGAATGGTGCGCCCAAGGAGAAAGAGAACACGGTATTCGGCATTCTGATGGCCACGGAGGCAGGCAAACTCCAAGAAATTAGCATAATTCCAAGCAGAGGCATACGCGCCTTTCCTGACTTCTACCAATCATGTTTTTGTTTGCTTCTTTAGATGCCAATATGTAGTGACTATCGATATCTATATATCCATGTCTATCAGAAAGGTAGGAAGAAGGAAATACAACTAGTCCAGATAAATACAGCATTTCAATAAATGTAGATCAAACTAATAAAGACACATGATAAGAAAATTCAAGCAATACACAAAAAAGTAAAAGGAACAGCTTTTCACCCCTCACCACGCCCCCCCCCCCATCAATTCTTCTAGGTTTTGCATGTATCTTACTTGGGAGACAATATAAATATACCAACATATTATCCATAGGGATCTTTTATTCTTTTTTTAAAAAAAATGTTATTATTGATTTTAGAGAGAGGAAGGGAGAGGGAAAGAGAAAGAAACAGAAACAGTGATGAGAGAGAGCCATTGATTGACTGCCTCCTATAGGACCCCCACTAGGGATCAACCTGCAATCTGGGCATGTGCCCTGGCTGGAAATCAACGCTCAACCACTGAGCCACACTGGCCTGACGGGAACATATTCTTTCCATAAAAGGAATGATACCATGTACTTCCTGCTTTTCAGCTCCCTCCCTTCTCACTTAGTGATGTATCGCTGAGATTTTCCTACCCCAGCACAGGGAGTCCTGCCTCCTCTGTCATTGCTGCCCGGCAGTTCTCAGATGTACCCGAGTTTATTTTGCCAGCCTGCTGCTGAGAGATGACTGAGCTGGTGACAGTGTTTTACTTGCTGTTATAAACAGAGCTGCAATGAACCTTCCTCTACACACAGCTTAGATGCACGTCTGTGACTGTATCCATAGGGTACATTTCCAGGAGTAGAACTTCTGAGTCAAAGGATGGGAGCATTTTAGACTGTAATAGAGCCAAATTGTCCTCTCAAAAAATACATTCTCTGTGTTTTACATTATATAAATCTGATTGAAAATAAGACTCCAGCAACTAGTAAGAGTTTTGACAGTTTTCCCCTTTATTAGCCATATCCTACGTGACCCAGGGGGATTATAAATGAGACAAAATAGCTACTATTTTGTTAATAATTGCAAGCTATTCTTAGAACATATCCAGGTAATCTGTCCTTATTATAGACTATTACTCTGACTTTTCAGGTTAAAAAAAAAGATAATTTGCTACCTTATGCACAGAAGGCTATTTTAACTCCATCAGTTTTCTAGGAGGAATTGAATATGCATCTTTCTTCCTTGTACTGTTCATGTTAGAATCGCCACATTGCCAAATTGTGCCATTTATCCATAACAAAAGAGTGTTTATGTTTTCTCTGGTGGTTGTTACCC
>PVJC01041431.1:0-15369 GCA_004026665.1 Murina feae
ATATATATATATATATATATATATATATATATATATATATATATATATAATTTATCCTGGGAACTTGGAGGCCGGGGGAAAACAATGCTGGCAATATAGGAAAGGAAAAATATCAAAAGTGAATGTTACCTTTTATGAACAATGTTTTCTTTCTTTCCCCAGTTTTATGATGTATAATTGACAAAGTTGTAAGTTACTTAAAGTGTATAATATCATGATGATTTGATATATGTATATATTACAAAAGGCTTCCTCCCATGTAGTAACTTATTCATCACCTCACATATTTAAATACAGGTGTTATTTTCTAATCACTTTATTGAGGTATAATTTATGTACAATAAAGTTTACAAGTTCAAGTATATAGCTTCATGAGTTTTAACACACATGAAAAGTAGTGTAACCATCACCGTATTCAAGATACAGAACAAAAAGTTTCCTGTGTAGACATGTTTTCGTTTCTTTTGGGCAAACAGGCCTTGGAATCGGACTGCTGGCTTGTGTAAGCATATGCTTTATAGGACACTACCAAATTGTTTTCCAAAGCGTCTTTACAATTTAGTGCGATTTGTTTCTTTAACACTTTTTAGAGTTTCTTTTCTCTGCCTCTTCATTACCTTCAAAAAAGTTCCTGTGCCTTATAATATATGTCAATCTTTAACCAAAGATAAGGCCAGAGTTTGTACATAAAGGAAGGTGAGCTGGATATATCCACAACCTACTAGGAAGATTTTGGAAACTTAGTAAGTTCTTCCCGTGACTGCAGTGATACCAACAGCTTCTGGCTGCTTGAAAACACTTTGCTTATGTGAGATTTGATTCTGACAGTAAACCTGTGAAGTACACGTGTTATTACTGCCCTTACTTTGCAGATGGTGAAACAGGATGCAGAGTGTACATGACTACCCAATGTCACACTGCTGCTTAGTTGCAGAGCCGAGATTGAGCCCCAGGGTCTCTCTGTTAATACTGATAATAGTCATCACGTAGTGATTCTGGTGCTGTACTAGCACCTTTACACAACCGCCACGCTATGTGCACTATTGTCATTCTTAGATGAGTCATTTCAGTGACTTGGCCAGGGTTGTGTAGCCAATAGCTGGCTGGACTGGAAGGGAGCCAGAGCTTCTGACTGCGGGTCCTTTACTTTTTCCCCATCTCCATTCAGGAGAAACAGTGTTCCTGTTTTTTGTTGTTGTTGTTGTTTTAAAACAGCAGAGAGAAAAGGACACTTGGTGCTGGGCAGGAGCCACAGTGAATTAGCAAACTGCCCTTGCCACTTCTTTCCCAATTTATAGTTTAATCTGCAGCTTATTCACTTTGGATGTCTGATACCTTTACTATCAGGCTTTATGTTCATGCTGGTTGTTCTCAGTGAGTAACCCTGCTGTTTTCTGTTTCTGTTGTCTATGGGGTTTTTGCTTCTGTGACCCATGCTGTAAGCCGGGCTATCTTTCCTTTGGATATCATTTTCTCCTCTTCTTACCCTCTCTTTCTATCCCCTTGTCATCCTCTCTGCCCCTCCCTTCCTTTCTTGCTTTTTTCGAAGCCAAAATGTCATCTGCCTTCCTCCAGGCCCCTGTGTTCCCATAGACTGCTTTGCATATTTATAAGTTTGCCATTTAAAGGTAGTTGAAGCAAATCTCAGAGCTGTTTAGTAATGTTTTGATCTTTTACCATTAGTGTGAAAATACGAAGCTCAATGTTCTCTATATAAGCATATTATGACTTTCCAATTATTTTCTTAAAATTTAAGAGTGTGAGGTAGATGTTTTCATAAGCTATTCAAGAAAGATGTTAATAGATACTACTTATAACAAGATCTACAACCTGCATGTTGAAAAAAACTATGTTTTTTTTGCTGTACTATTTTATAAATAATAAAATTCCAAAACTGAATATTCTACTACATTTAATTATTGTCTTGAAAAGCTAATAATTTTAATGTTTGAGTCATCAAGCTGACTCACATGTAGCAGTTACTAGATTTTACATTGTACCATTGAAAAGATATCTGTGTCTTCATATTTTTACCTAATTGTCAGAATGCATGGTTCAACCCTAGCTTCTACGAAAGTGGGTTTTACATTGTTCGAGGGTGGGTGTTGGCCACCATTTAATAACGTTAGCGGGTTTTAGGAGAGGAATTGGAAAGTTATTTTTGAGCACCAGGTCTGTTGCGGGCGGTCCTGGCTTCTTCCCTTCCTGTGTTGGAGGGGGGCTTGATCTGGGGGCAGTCCATGAAATCTCGGGGAGCAGATCCCCATAGCCAAAAGCAAGTGGAAAGGAAGCTGGCCATGGGTCAATCCTTTATTTATTTATTTTTTAAAAGGTGTTTGTTTTTTTTAATTGATCTTGGGGGAGGGGAAGGGAGAGATAGAAAAACATGGATTTGTTATCGCACTTATTTAAGCATTCGTTGGTTGATTCTCGTATGTGCCCTGACTGGGGATCGAACCCACAACCTTGCATATTGGGACAATGCTATAACCAACTGAGCTACCTGGTCAGGGCTGGGCCAGTTTTTTAAAATGTCAAGTCCCCCAGGGACCTAAGCCACAGTTCATTACAGGCCTGGTTGTATGGGACTGGCTGTGCCAATTGAGGAGATGATTAGAATCTGATGCTGATAGAGGACGGGCTGCTGATGGGAGAACTGAACAGACATCTCCTTAGTATGTTTGCTTGGAGAGATCACCATGGGTGTTACCTTTGGTAGCATTCGAGAGAAGACATTCTGCCACCCAAACATCTTCTGGCATAAATTTCCATTAAGTGTTACAATTCAGCAGCATTCCATTTTAAGCCATATACATATCTGGCTAGAAATATTCTGAGAATGTTTGTTTTCACTTGAACATTCAGATTCCTAATGTTGATAAGAAGCTAGAGCTGAAGCAGACACTCACAGAGGAAATTATAGGAAAAGAATCCATAAACACCGGAGAGTCCTGACAGGGCACTCCTTAGGCTGGTGAGAGAAGTAGAGTTGGTTCAGAGATCGAGGAACAGGAGTGATGGCGGATGGAACCAAAAGTTGAGAAGCTTGTTCAGAGAGCATGAGGGTCCTGTGAAAAGAAAGTGAAGCTCTTGTGAACATTACAAGTTTGGGAGACAGAACTTAAGAAAACCCTCAGTACCGCTATAATAATTCAAAACACTCTAAGGTCCCTCTTCCTAAAATGCAAGAGGTTGGTGGCATTTGAAAATTAAAAAATAACTTGTAACCTTCAGTCCTGTGAATTCCACTTTTGTAGGGCTTTCACATCAGGGGAAGAAGAGAGTTAGGAAGCTTTCAGTTTTTTCAAGTTCTTCAGTTTTTAAGCTTTACATCTCAATCTTTCATTTGCCTTGGTGTGAGGTAGGGATCTAGCTTTTTCTGTTCCTTTCAGATAGCAGTTAGCAAGTTATCCCAGCATCATGTCTTGAATAAGGCTAATCTTTCCCCACTGATTTGGTAGCCCACCTTCAAAATTCTACTTTCAAACAACCAACACTGTCAGATGTCATACTGATCAGACCTCAGACCTCAGCAACTGTGAATGTGCAGTCCTGGCAAATTACCATCCTGGCTTCCTGAATGGTGGTCTGCTGGCCAGCTCAGTGTCGGCAACCTTGCCATCTTTTTTTATGCAGCAGATTTGTAGTTATTTAAATGCTTTGTTTTATTTTGCTTGTGTTTGATCATGGAAAGGGGAGAGAATCAAGGTGCTGGTACTTGCAACACCAAGCAGGCCTTCTAAATACAATGCAAGGTAGAAATCATTTCAGTCTCAAAAACGTGACAAGCCCTTTTCTTCAGCCAGGTGCTTATTGGACTTGAGCTGGATACTGAGGGTATGACTGTGGAGGAGAAAAGCCAAATTGAAGAATACAGATATGGAAATAAGTTATTTAAGATTATTTATGTAGGAGAGGGGATCCCTAGTCTGCAATGGTGCCACAGAAATCATAAAGATAATTAAAACCTTCCCCAAGCAAAAGTGGACTGAGAACATACCTGCTGTGGTGCCTCAACTGACCACACTTCTCTTCTATGTGCCTGCGATCTACGTCTATGTGTAACATGTCTGAAGTGAACCTGTGGTCAACCCCATCCTGACACCTAAACACAATGCATAAGGGATAAACACGCACTCAGTTGTTTTTCAGTCCAGTTCCACACGTCAATAACCACCTATCCCCTCTCAATACCCGTATGTAAACCATCACCAAGTACTGGTGACTTTCACTGCTCAAGTACCTCCTTAACTCACCACCACCACCACCCTGGGTCCGGAAGGCCTCCCTTGTGCCTGAACCATGCTGTAGCCTCGTAATTAGTCTCTCCACATTTACTCTCACCTTCTAGCCAATTCATTTTCCACGTCACAGCCAGAATAATCTTTTTGAAAATGAAAGTCTGATCAGGGCAGCATCCCTCTGATTAAAAACCCTTCAGCATCACCCCCTTGTTCTCATGGTGGCCACAGGCTTCAATATGGCCCACCCCAGCTTTCACCGTGTTTTCCTCACACTGGTCTGCCTTCAGACTCCTCTCCTCTTTCTGCTCCTTCCCACCTGGGAAGTGGCTGCAATGCCCCATGCAGTCCCAGAGCTAACTCCCCCATCCTTAGATTGCAGTTAGATGTATTTTCATTTATAGATTTATTGTGCCCATAATATTAATAAAATGCTCTTTCAGTGGAATATTGTCTTCTGCCTTCAGAGTGGTCCGCGTTTGTCTGACTTGGGATCTGACTCTTCAGAATTGCAGAGGCTACAGATCTTTGAGAGCAATCAGATCTATAGTGCACACGTTCCGTTTCACTGTCTGCCTATAGCATTGCATACAGAGGTGATGCTCATTCTGTGTTTATTTTGTTTATTATATATTATTTTATTTTAAAAAGCACATAATTTGAAAAGCACATAAATACATTTGGAGAAAAGGGAAAAATCATCTGTAACACTACCATTCAAACTCAACTATTGTGTTAATATTACCTGTTGGTCTTTTTATATGCATTTTTAACATTGCCATGATCACAGTGTGCATAACATTTTGTGTCCTGCTTTTATTCC
The DNA here is from genome assembly GCA_004026665.1 of Murina feae. Classification (NCBI taxonomy): domain Eukaryota; kingdom Metazoa; phylum Chordata; class Mammalia; order Chiroptera; family Vespertilionidae; genus Murina; species Murina feae. Next base: position 5,065 of record PVJC01041431.1, read on the forward strand.
CCTACATAACCTTGATGTTCATTGATCATTGTATTGTGTACGAGCCTAATTTATTCAATTCAACAAGCATTTATGAAGGATTACACTGTGCCAGTCACCTTCCTATATGCCTACTGTCATCAAAGAAAATACACAGATTTTATACTCTATAATAATAGAATATTATAATTCCAAAGCTTTTAGTGACATTTTTACTTCACAGATATATTGATTTTGTGACATCTCTTCATCTCAGGATGAGGACTATGCAAGACTTTTCTCCATTTGTTTAATAACTTCTTTCTTCATTTATTCAACAAATTTATTATGGCTTACTGTGTGCCAGGCACTATTCTATGTACTGGAGATACAGTAGTGAATCCAACAAAGTGTCTGCATCCCGGTGAGAGAAGACAGACAATGAGTGAATGCATGCATGAATGAATAGATAAGTAGAAGAGAAAAAAAGTTAGGTGATAGGTTTGGCTAATAGTGTTGGGGAAGGGCTGCTCTTTCACAATGTCAGGGAAGGCTCTTGAATGGTGACATTTGAGCAGAGACCTAAATAGCGTGCAGGGTGAGCTGTGCAGCTGTCAGGGAGATTTTTCCTGGCAGAGGGTCAGCAGATACAAAGGCCCTGAGGTGAGTGCTTGATGTTTGCAAGGAAAAGCAAGGAGCCAGTGAGGGAAGAGAGTGAACAGGAGCTGAGGTCAGCGAGTTGGGGGTGGAGCCCTGAGGAGTTTTAGAGAGTCTTCCAGGCCATGGTAAGGCCTCTGGCTTTTCCTCCAAGTGAATGGGAAATAGTGGAATAGTACATGCCCTGGCTTGTGCTTTCATAGGATGCCTTCGTTCACCAGCTTTCTCTGTTCCTTCTGTGTCACCTTCCGGATGACTCTGTACCAGAACCTGTAAAGCATGATGCAGTCGTAATGCAAAGTCCGCACTCCTTATGCATAAATGTATAGGCAGATAGTCACACCCCATGGTGTCACAGATTCAGATTTGGTAATCACTCTTCAAAAAATTTTACATACTTCACACACTTTAAAAAATTTATACTTGAATTTCTTGAAAAATTATTGACTGGTTGATTGATTTTAGAGAGAGGAAGGGAGAAAGAGAAAGGAAAAAAACATTGATTTGCTGTTCCACCCATCTATGCATTCATTGGTTGCTTCTTGTATGCGCCCTGACCAAAGATCAAACTCACAACCGTGGCATCTCAGGACGATGCTCTAACCAACCATGCGACCCAGCCAGGACTGATAAATTCTCATTTCTTTATCTTTTGTTCATTTGAGACAATTTTCTTTTCTGAAAAGAATGACCAAATATATTTTCCAGGTTATATAAAAACTTGTCCCATAAAGGCTTACTATCAGTTATGTAATTATAAAGCATGATTCAACCCCTGACATTCTAGAAATCAGCTATTTTTGGAGGGGAGAGTTAGTTAACCTAATTATAATCTGCCTTGAGTTGCTCTATGGTTAGATCTGTCACATGCCAAAGTTAGATCCCATTAGTAGGCTTAAAACGTTTATTTATGAAAGAACAAACTGTTACAGGTTGCTTAGGGTAATTGATTTCTTTTGTTTTCTTTCTGTTACAGGAGGAGACATCACAGCTTTCCCAGATTGGGAGGAAAAATATGGAATGTGTTTTACCGCTGACTGAACACAACCAAATGAACTGTACTGACAGTAGTTTGAAAACCAGCAGTTAGCAGTTTGTTCAGGCTCTAACATTGTCCAGCACTTTCCAGAGCAAACTCACTGTTTACAAGGACTCTCGGCCTTACGACGTGTATAACCTCAAGCTTCGTTTATTTAAAATATTTCTGCGAAAGAGAAGTACCCAGAGCCCACTTTCCAAAATGGCCATGGATGACTATTTGTGGATGGTCATTTTAGGTTTTATCATAGCTTTTATATTGGCATTTTCTGTTGGTGCAAATGATGTCGCCAATTCATTCGGTACTGCGGTGGGCTCCGGCGTGGTGACCTTGAAGCAGGCGTGCATTTTGGCTTCAATATTTGAAACCACGGGCTCAGTGTTACTGGGAGCCAAAGTCGGAGAGACCATTCGAAAAGGCATCATTGATGTGAACCTCTACAACGAGACAGTGAAAACACTAATGGCTGGGGAAGTTAGTGCAATGGTTGGTAAGTAACATGATTCTTTATACCTGTGGCAAGTGTGTCCACTGATCTTCCTCCCTCTAGTGCTTTTGTCATATCCACAAGTGTGTTTTCTTCTTTAACTTTGCAAGAACTGGTTGGATGTTTTATATTTGCTATTGTCTTATTTTTGCTTTCTGCATTTTAATTTGATTGTTGTTGTTTTTTTCAGTGTTCAAATATTAAGCAAACACATGTTCTTAAATGTTTAGCAAACCTGGTTGTTAAACTAGATGTCAGCTGAGTACTCTTTATAAAGTACAGGAAAAAGTATTTGTAGGGCAGCTCTTAATAGAGAAATAGCAAGCATGTCTAAGAAAATGTCTTTGAAAGATTTACGTAAGAGATTTTCTTTAAGGTTTATTTCTGTTTTTCATGGATCTTTTTTTTAAATCAATTAGGGCACAGTTGTTTTTGAAAGCTTGGATGCCAATATAACAATACTTACTAATTTAACTTGTATTCTCAATTTATGTTTTAGAGAAGTTACCAAGAAAACCCTAAGTGTTTGTGTTTCAAGAAATTCTGGTCTTTTATAGTCCCTTGTTGGTTTTGTTTTGATTTTCTGATTCCACCTCTGGATGCTCCATTTGATATGCTTGTTGTGTTTCCTAGTCAAACGGTCATTTTTATGCCACCTGTGGGTGGTTTCAGGTTGTCTAGATGAGAGAGAAGCGCTGAAGGCAGTGAAGTGTGTTAATGGGAGGTTGGGCTGACAGTGGGATTTCTCCATTGCCCAAGGTGAAGTAGCAGACCCAAGCACTGCGGGGGCACTTTCCTCACTGCCTTTGCTACAGCTGAAAAGGAGACTCAGGCAGAGCTGCTTGGAGTGCAGCTGACGGGATTCTCTCTGCTCGCCTCGAGGTAGAGATGATGGCACAGCAGACAGCTGATGCATATGGGTAATTTAGTTAGGGAGGAGAGGGATAGAGAAGAATTCTACTACCTTCTGCTTTCAGCAAGACCTATCCTTTTGTAGGAAGAATCCTGCAGTAGGAGGTAAGATGCTGGTGTACCAAGAACGCAGCTACATTTCACAGATCCTTCCTAGTTAATTATTGTCACTGGCAATGTTTAAGCACCCAGGATGTGGAAATGATTTGCCAAATTTAAGATAATCATCTTTTTATTACAACAAGTTAGTCTGAGAAGTTGTTGAGGCACTTGATCTGAAGCAGGCCAATGTACTAAGGTATTAAATACGAGTAAGTGTAGTGGGCTGGTAACATATGCTACGGAGTGCCATGTCTCAGCTGAACATTTTGTGTTTTAAAGATGTAAAGTTCATAATTGCTTCAATTCCAACAGCTCTTGTAATGATGGAATCTTAACTTGAGTGAGCATATATTTTTTATTAAAGTCAGATAAATTGAAATTTCTCATAGGAAAATAACAGTTACTTGTAAAATTCACCCTTCTGTAGCTGTGGTAGGTCTAAGACATAATCATATCGACCTGAAATTAAGATTTTTTTCAGTCGGGATGATGTGGGCAAGATGTGTTGAAAGCGGGAGAAATAAAGAAAAACACTGATAAAATTAAATATTTACAGAAATTTCTCCTTTCACTGGATGAAACTTGAGGAATGGTGTGCTTATTAGAGGCTTGTTATGAGGCCACACTGAGGGCCTCAGAGCGACAGAAGGTCTCGTGAGCGGAGCTTATGCCACTGCTTGCTCACTTTTCTGTGTGGGCAGTAGTTTTCCCACCCCTGGCCTTGGCTCTCTGCTGAAAGAATGAAGAATACTTACCCCAACTAGAATTTAGGCTAACCAAAGCAATTTGGGGTTTTGCTGGAATAACTTGGTTTTGTTTGCTTTTCTTTCTTCTTTCTCTCTCTCTCTCTCTCTCTCTCTCTCTCTCTCTCTCTCTCTCTCCCTTCCTCCCTCCCTCCCTCCCTCCCTTCCTTCCTTCCTTCCTTCCTTCCTTCCTTCCTTCCTTCCTTCCTTCCTTCCTTCCTTCCTTCCTTTTCTCCTTCTCCTCTTCCTCCTCCTCGCCCCCTCCTCCTCCCCCTCCTGTTTCTCCCTTGTATGGTTACATGAATCTCAAAGCCCATTTTGTTGGAAATTTATATAGTTTTCAAAACTGGTTTCCTTACAAATGGGAGCTATATAAATTTAAGATGATGGTATAATTATTATCGAACAAAATCAAAGCTGGTTCTCTTCAGATGCCTGATTCTCTCAATCTTCCTCTTCTAAATTCTACATCTCTTCTCTCCCTCTCTTCCCCTGTCCTTTTATATTTGTTTTCTTCTCTCTTTTAGAAACTGCTCCCAAGCCCATGGGTCTCTGTGCTTTCTGATAGAGTTGTGGTGGTGGTGTTGGTTGGGTGGGAGAAATTGTTAGTGCTAGCTAAACTTCTTGAACAAGTTGTCTTTTGGGACTCTAGCTCAGCACTAAAGCAATAGTCAATCCACTTAATATGAAACCATCAATGGTTCCAAAAATCTACTGAGAATCCAAAACCCACCACCTTGCCATAGAAATACCCACACCCAATGAAGAGGCCATCTCCTTGAACCACACTAAGAAGTGCACACTCCCCATAAGGCTCCCTCCCTGCCCATAACCACTGAGCCATCCTCTTGTCTGCACTCACATGCCTGCCTGCCTGTTTGCCTCGATGGTAACCATGAGCCTTGGCTCTGCCCTTCTTGCATCCTCCCAAGAACCTACTGCCTCAGCGATGCCCATTTGCCCCCTCACCCCCCCCACCCCCACCCCCACACACACACACACGACATTTGCTAGGCTTTGTCTTATGTCTGCATCTTGTACTTAACGCACTTCTTTTTTGTAGGCTAACATATATTTTTCTAGGTTAAAATACATTTCTCTTTCTCACTGTTTTTCTTAACAGGAATGTAATCCTACATGCCTTCAGAAATTCCTGGGGTTAGGGAGGCCTCCACCCTCTCTCACTTTGCGAGGTCCCTGCAAACACCTGCCTCCTTTTCCCTTCTTCTCAGCTGCTCCTACACTCTTCCCACTGGCCTCCTGAGTCTTTCCTTCTTCCCTCTCAGGCAGCTCATTCTCCCTACTTTTCCTTACAAACCCTCCTGCTCCAGGATATACATTCTAAAGTTAGCCAGAGAGAGGAAAGCAGCTTTCAGGAAGGAAAAAAGTCTCATGGTCTCAATCATGTGGATGACTTTATACCACGCTCTTCACATCACTAAATCATTTTAATTTTGGTAAAGAAATCATAAAGCTTGTTTTTTAAGTTACGGTTCTGTGCCATGAAACATGCTCCAAGCTCTGGCTTTATTTTTAAAACAACTATGTAGTCCCCGCAGAACTCGGGGCTTAGCTGCGAAGGCTTAAGGAATTATTCGCGGGGAAGCCTGGGTGCAGCCAGGGAGCCCGTGTTACCGGGCAGGCAGCACAGGCCGGCCCCTTCTCCTGCCAGCACACGCTTCGGGGACAGGCACGGGGCCTCAGCCCAGGGCAGCTCAGAGGTCAGCATGCCCAGCACTCGGGGAGCAGCTGTTAGCCTTGCTTCACAAACGGACCTGCACAGCCTTGAACGATCCTTGTTAACTCAGATACTTTTGAAGAAAATGCCAAGGATCTGCTTGAAAGGGCTGCTGCTGCCAAGCAACCAGATTTCCAGAATTAACATTTGGGATTAATAACGGGCCTGCTTATCCGCCCAGCCCTTGTCCCCTTCAGCTCTATATGAACTTTTCAACAATTGTGTCTGAGAGTGATCCCTCCCGGCTGATGCTGTTAATACTCACTGCAAAATCTGATCTGCTTATGAAAATATCTGAACTATAGCCTAGAAGAGCATTAAGCCTGAAAAAGTGGTGAAATTGAGGTAAAAGGACATAAAGCCACAATGAAGGGATCCTCTTAACTGCCAAGAGGTAGAAGATGTGAGAACGTGTAAGGCAAAGCCCCCCATCATTCCAGCAGGGGCTGAGAGCAGAGGCCCAGCTTTGGGTTAAATATCATAGCTCCTTCTCACATGAGAGGCAAGAATAAAAAAGCAACATAGTAGTGCTCACTCTCATGCACAGACTAATACAGCAGCTGATATTCAGCTCTCCTCATTATGTGACTACAAGGCCTGACGATGGTGAAATCTTTTCCCATGTGCAGCCTTTCAGGTTTTTCTGTTTATTCAAGTCCTCAGTGTCTTGCTCAGTCTTGGCCACACTCACATCAGAGCAAGTTCATTATCAGCTCCCTTACCCAAATGTGACAAGGGCAGTTAGTAACAGGCATCAAGAGACTTTTCTTTAAATAAATGATCATTTCCCTTCAGTGTTGAAGACTTTTTATTGGACTCAGGTTAAGTGAGTAATTTTGTCGGGATATTAGCGCTTTGTAAAGGAATCACCCACAGAAAATGAACCCCATGGGTGTTGCTATGGAGAACAGAAATTTGTGTTTCTTTCCTTTGTGGCTGTTGGAGATGCTGTACCTCAAGCATGTCAAACTCAAAAGCTAACACGGGCCAAATAAACAAGGTTTCAGTTTACATGGGCCACAAAGAAACACAAAATCTTCCATTTTCATAGAAACATAGGTTTATTTAGAAAAGTGTAGTATCAAATAGAGCAAGATCAATGATAAAATTAATGTTTCCGTACATACCATTATATTGGCTGGGCCGCAGAAATATTCGCTGTGGGCTGCCTGCAGCCCGAGGGCCAGGAGTCTGACATGCTTGTTGTACCTTATAACTGACTTTTTTGTTTTTGTAATCTTTTCACTTCTAGGTTCAGCTGTTTGGCAGCTGATTGCATCCTTCCTGAGACTTCCCATCTCAGGAACTCATTGTATTGTTGGTGCAACTATAGGATTCTCACTTGTTGCAATTGGCACCAAAGGTGTGCAGTGGATGGAGCTGGTCAAGATTGGTAATTGCCATTTTCTTTTACCTATAAGAAGGAAAGTGTACATTCTCTAGAGTAAGTTTTATTAAAAGTTGCAATTATAATATATTTTTTTCCTTCAAATGTTAAGGTTTAGAAGACCTTTATGGGTAATATAGTTTTCCTTAAAATTTCTGTATTGTGAACTGTTACGTGTTAGAGAAATTTTTTTTTTTTTTTGGCCTCTAAACCCTCCTTGAAATGTTACATTGTCATCAGCTTTGGAATATCAATATTTATCTATTGTTCCCAAGCAGAAAAGAAATTTATCTCATTGAAATCAGTCTATAGTCAGAGAAAAACTAGATCCCAATGAGGAAAGTTCCCTTAGTGTCTAGGAGTCGGAGTTCATGGTCATGGGGAAGCCTTGAAATGAGCCCAGTGTTGTTGACCTCACTACAGTCAAGAAATGGCCCAGTCTGCCTGTACAGAGGAGGCGCTAGTGTCCCTCCCGGGCTGCAGGCTGCTCAGCAGGTCTGTTTTCAGAGGTCTGGCAGCTTGCTTCCTGGCCCTCGCTTTTGTAAGAGTGAAATCCATTCGGCCCCATAAGCACCAACCTGCCTGTTGTAAGAAATACTTACAACAAATACTCTCTCCCCATCTCCATCCTCTGGGTTGCTTTTCCTTTTAAGATCACAGTGACCTCAGGAGCTCTAGGTTGAGTCCCAAGCAGGGACTCAGATGGCCAGGAAAATCTCTTTAGATCCCAGGCTTCTAGAACCATGGTTCTCGACGCTGTCTGCACATTAGAATTATCTGGGGGAGCAATTTTAAAATATCAGTGCCCGGGCCCCATTCCAAACGTTTTAAATCAGAATTCTGGGGGTGGAGCCAGAGCGCAACTAGTTTTGAAAATTCCCAGATGTTTGTTATGTGCAGCCAGTAGTTGGGAACTACTAGGCCAGAGGCCGTGTCAGGATGACAGGCTCCAGCTGGAGGTGGAAAGTGAAATGGAAGGTGACCCACCTTTCAGAGCACCTTTATGTTGGGACAAGGACCAGGTCTCCATGTGGATTGATGAGAACAGCAGGCAGAGGGGCTCGTTACGAATCGAGTTCATCTTCTGCATCCAGCACGTGGGTCACCTGCTGGAGTATGTGCTGGGTTCTGTGGGACCGTGCCTGTGTCTGGGCAGAGCTGTGCATGGGTGCGTGTCAGCTCCGCCGGGGCAGTGGGCTTGTTAGGGTTGAATTAAGATGACGATTCCAGGAATATTTATGAATGTATGTACTGTATGTTTGTTATGATTGTATTATATAAATATGACTCGAGTTACGTAGAATTTCAGCATTCATTCTACTTTTTTTCTTAATTATTCAGTTGCTTCTTGGTTTATATCTCCACTCTTGTCTGGTTTCATGTCGGGCGTGCTGTTTGTACTGATCAGAATTTTCATCTTAAAAAAGGTAAGTGAGGCTGGTTTTTAAAAATTAAGTTTGAGCACTAATTTTGGCCCCACTCAATAGAAATTAATCATGAGAGGGGGCAGAGGAGCGCTTGTATATTTACATTTTTAAGGCACTGCACCCGGGAGTTAGAATCAGACTTTACTATAAAATAGGAGGAAAGATTCCAGGTGGAGTACCCGGGGGACCCCTGAACCCAGCATTGCAAATACTGTTTCTCGCCCTGTGATTGCATTCATGAGTGGAGAGTCCCAGACATTGTGCTTGGACCTCCAAAAGGAACGGTAATTATTTCCTGCATGTGCAGCAGAATAGAGTGGCATAGGGCTGGATTTTGAAACTGACTATTACTAAAAACAGCTAGAGAATTCCTTTTCTCAAATGTAAGGTGTTGTCATCCTTTCTCTTTGTTCTAATGAAGAAAGCAAGCTTGAGACACTGACTTTTTCCTCTCCTCAAAAGGATAAAAAGAAGGAAATACACCTATTGGGAGTGTAGGGAATCGAAAATAAAATGAGATTAAAATTAAAACTTACTGAGATTAGCATCCTAGAAAAAAATTGATTGCATTTTTTATCTGACTGTCAGAGAAGTTGGTGCGGTGTTTGATCAGCCCTAAGGCAGGCCTGGACCATTGGACACACACAGGCTGGGCACCTCGGGGTCATATCTTCCTTCAGCTGTGCTCTTGCTTGAAGATGCATTGTCTGGGAGTCCACTGAAGGGCTCATTCCCCTGGATAAGTGCAAACTTACCATTCCTTCTCCTGGGTGACCGCCAGACTAATATTAGTTTACATCTTGGAAAGTGCCACCCCTCCTGCCTGCTGGCCTTCACCCATTGTATGTCCTCTGCCTGGAAACCATGCCTTCCCGGCAAACTCCTGCTCCTACTCAACCTCCAAGTGTCACTTCCCCAGGAAGCCTTCCCTCTCCCACCCCAAGTTCTGCTTGGTTCCTCTCTTGTATGTCCACAGCACTGTGGACCTGCTCATCATTGCACTCTCGTGGTGTACAGTGTTTAATTTCTTGCTTAGTGGTCTGTTTGCTATTTTACTATAATTTCTGTGAGAGTAGAAACATAACTGTCTCATTCATTGAGTTTAGGTGGGTGGTAGCAGATGGATGAATGGATGGGAAGAAGGAAGAAAGGAAGGAGAGAGGGAGGGAGGAGGAAAGGAGACGGGTTGCAATGAGACAGTTGTCATGTGAGTTGTAAGAATAGATTGTTTGAGAAAACACACGTGATTTAATTAAAACCATGAACTCAGGACGTACACACCTTCAGAAGTTACTGGCTGGGTGTCTTTCTTTAGCAGCCCTTGTCCCCAGGAAAACAGCATTTTGGGAATCCGAGGCAGTAGGCATCTGAGCATCACAGTTTTCAGTCCAGCAGGCTCTAAGATGAGAGGACTGCTGTGCCCCTCGTCCCAGCTCCTGCCCATCGGTTCTTCACATTTGCTGTTCTTTGCCCGATCTGCCTCATCTGCCCGTGATTCTCAGGCAGTTGAATCACCTCCTCCCCTCGCTCTTACTGTTCCTTACACCTCAGTACTATCAACTCAAGCCTCTTGACAAATGCTGGTGGCTGCTTGGGATATTCCAGAATAGGTTCTTGATGAGGTGTACTGTTCTGCAAAGCTATCTGATCCCCATACGCGTTTGCATTTGACAGTGGAAATCTTTGAGATGGTCTCTACTTCTCATCCTGTAGCTCACATCAATGTTTAGATCTTATCTTCCTTTTATCGTGGGAGGGTAGCAGATTCATATAAATTTACGATTATCTTACATGGTTATTAGAAATCAGTCATTTTTTAAAATTATTTAGGCAACGTCTATGTGCCAGTGCCATG
>PVJC01041432.1:0-15354 GCA_004026665.1 Murina feae
CTCAATAAAAGGCTGGTGAGACTCAGGCATCAGTGGGCAATCTACCCTGGTAGAGGAAAGATGCCACGCCTGGTCCCCCAGTTTCCAAATTGATTCTCTTCCAGTCTCTCTCTCTTCATTTTGTGTGCGGCCTCCTTCAGAACTCGAACCCTGAATAGGAACCCTGAACTACGCTGGACGTGTAAGGGGCTTCAATAGATATATAGCCACAAGACCTTTCTTATATATTGGTGGTGGGAATATAAATTGGTAAAACTACTTGGAGAACATTTTGGTATTGGCTTCTAAAGTTCAACACCCTCCTACCCTACAATCCAGCAATTTCATTCCTAGGCATATGCACCAGAGAAATTCTAAGCATGTTTACCAGGAGATATATACAAGGGTGTTTACGGTTCACAATTATAAAAATCTGGAAGTATCCCAAATGCTCATCAATGAGAGAGCAGAGGAATGAGCTGTGATGTAGTTAGTCATATATGGGATATTAAGCAAAGAAAAATGAACTGCAGCAATAGGCAGCAATGAATCTGAAAGATTATGTAAAGATAATACCCTTTTATATAGAGTTTTAAAAAATTAAGAGATAAGCTATTAAGGAATATGTAGAGATTAGCTAAATTAATATGAAAAAATAGAAAGAATAATGAATACAGGATTCAAGATGTAGTTACCTCAGATGGGGAAAGCAAAGAATGGGATTGTGGAGGACCACTGATAGATGAAAGTTATGAAATAGTAAGCTCATGGGTGATTGTTGTATAACAATAAGTAGCCAAACAAACAAAAACAAGTAAGTGTATTGTACAAACCAATGACATATGTGTGTCATGAACTAAGCATTATGTTTAATCCAATTCTAGGGCGGGAAAAACCCTCCTCTTCTCCTTTATTTCTCACACATTGTTAGCCATGCAACTAAGCAGTGGCCAGAGTCATCTGAAAGAGAACCTGCAATCATTTACTTGAGATCCTCCCATCTTCGACCCCAGGGGAATAGTAGACACAATGGAGCTGGAATGAAAGCTCTCTCTGATCAATAATTAATGCACACTTCGGCCACAAACCAAGCTGACTGTGCCAGGCAATGGTTCCTGTTGGGTGAGTTTTCCATCAGCAGATTCTTGTCCTTGACTATCATGGACATGGACTCATCCCTGCGCAGGTATGCTCAAAAGCTGTGAATGCCAAAGTCCACCTAGCTTATCTCTTTACCACACTCTGTGAGGGGCAGAGGAGCCAAACAGAGTAACAGGACCAGATCTGCAGAAGAAAAGACCCATAGTGGACCAGTCATTCTATAATCACTGGCCATGTTTCCTTTTTAATGTGGTTCATTTTTAACCAACCCTTTTAGTGACCCTCTAAACTGCCAAGTTGAATGTATTGTTTGGAAGAGGCACTTGAACAGGAGTGCCCAGCCAACTTTGCAGTCACTCTCTCGGTGTCCTGACTGGAAAGAACAGATAAGCCCTGTTTGTTGTAGGATAGCAATACACTGCACTGGGAAAGCTTATCGCTCACAGCACCCAAAAATTTGTTCCCATGTGCTCTAAAAAAAGTATTTATTGTGAGATTTATTTCTGCCTGAAAAAAATAATAATTCAGAATATTCAGAAAATTATAATATTAAAACTATCTATTATTTCCCAACATAGGGAAAAACAACCCTATATTTAACTTCGGATTTGTTTCCCTCCTGCTGTTATTTTTGCTTTCTGTAATTTCGATGCACACACATCCTTCTTATTTTCCTGTGCTCTCCACTTCCCCCAATATTCTGATCACATTGTTTTGTATCCTGCTTTTTTTTAAATTTAAGAACTTATTGTTTACATTTCATTTTGTCATTATTTTAAAAAACACAACTTCAAAAGATTACACAATAGGCCATCAGATGGATTTATCAAATTTTATTTCATTATTTTCCTATTGTGTTGTTTTCTCAATATTTTATCATAGATATGATGCCAGGAGATTATACTTGCACGTAGATTATTGTGTACAACTCTTATTATTTCTTTTCGGTAAATTCTTAAAAGTAGACTTTCAGGATCTAAAGGCAAATTGTTAAGACTTTTAAAATATATATTCCAATTTGTCCTCCAGAAAACTTTATATCATTTATATCCTTATCAGCAGTGAATAGAGTGGTTTACAAGTGATAACATTATAATTTTTAAATTTCTGATAATTTAATGAGAGAAAATGATACTGCATTGATTTCATTTGCATTGTTTTTATTATTAGAGATGAATTTGTGATTTTTTTAGCCATGTGTACATTCTCTACTATAAAATGTCTATTTAATATTTTACTGCATTTTAAGCTATTTTTATTTATTTCAGAGAGGAAGGAAGAGGGAGAAAGAAATATAAACATCAATGATAAAAGAGAATCATTGCTCAGCTGCCTCTGGCATGCCCCCTACTGGGGACCAAGCCCATAACCTGGGTATGTGCCTTTGACCAGAATCGAACCCAGAGCCCTTAAGTCCGCAGGCGGACGCTCTCTCCACTGAGCCAAACCAGCTAGGGCTTACTCAATATTTTTGTATTTTCATTTTTCTTGTTGACTTGTAAGAGCCTTTTAAACAGTGACTAGAGGCCTGGTGCATGAATTCATACACAGGTGGAGTCCCTCTAGGTGGCCTGCAAAGATCAGGTTGAAACTCACAGTCCAATTCTGCCTGTAGCTCCTACCTGTCACTCCAGCTCATCCCAGCCCCACTGTGGCCGCTGCAGGCTCATGCCCAATCAGTCCCAATTGGGAGAGGCTGCTGTCATAGCAGCACTTGCCAGTCATGAGCCCTACATCTGGTGCTCACCCAAGGGGAGTGGTCTGAGGGATGGGACTGAAATCAGCTCTCCAACATCCCCTGAGGGGTCCTGGATTGCAAGAGGACACAGGCCACACTGAGGGACCCCACTGGTGCATGATCAGGCCAGGGAGGCACCATAGGAGGGCTCCAGAGCATGTCTGGCCCATCTCACTCAGTTCCAATTGGCTGGACCCTAGCAGTAAGTTAACCTACCAGTTGGAGCATCTGCACCCTGGTGGTCAGTGAACATCATAGCAAGCAGTTGAGCAGTCTTAGCATATCATTAGCATGTTATGCTTTGATTGGTTGTTCAGTTGTTCTGCTGTTTGGTCTATTTGCATATTACCTTTTTATTATATAGGATACAATACAGTCTATTGTAAATGCTACCAATGTTATTCAGTAACATTTTGCTATTGAAAATCAATTTATATTTTTATAGACATACAAAGACTCTAAAGTTTCTTTATTTATGTTGCCAAATTAGCAAAGTTCCCTTTGCAGTGTTGTTTTTGTTTTTTTCTCTCAGAAAGCTTATTTCCATAATAAGATCAGATGAATAAAGACCTATATTTTCTTTCAGTTACTTAATGATTTTTTTCTAGTGTATCTTATCCATCTTGATCTATTTTGATGTATGTTACTAACTGAGAATCTAGTGGAATTTTTATTCAAATAAGTAACCAATTATCCTGACACCATTTATGAAATATTCTCTTTTCAAGCTGATTTGTGATGTCATTTGTATATATATCAGATGATCTTTTATAATATAATCTATTTCTAGATTACTTTGACTCACTGAGTAATCTATGCTTCTGTCAACACTACACAGATTTAAATATTATAGCTTTAGAATACATTTTAATATGTAGAAAGTTTCCCTCACCTCTGACAACTATTTTCTTTTTTTCAAGAGATTTTATTACATTTTTCCCATTTATACTTCCAGATGAGCTCTATTTGCTATTTTAAATTGTCCCTCTGGTGAATATGAGATGCAGCTAAGAAAAATACTCAAAAATCAGATTAAGACAAGACAAAATTTATATTCATGCCATGCTTACAAGTTGAACTAAAATACTTGTGTTCATATATTTTCTTTCTTTACTTGGATATACACTAGATGATTGATTATTGCTATATACTAGAATTACTCATTATCTTCATTAATATAGCAGAATTGCATGTCAATAAAAATACTACCCACATCTCATTTTAGTTATTATCTTTGGCTTATTTCCTCTTAAACTTTTCACCAGTGCTATTAGGAAAAAAGCCAAAGGGGAAACTTTGGTTTTTATCTTTTGTTTTATTTTTTGTTTTTTGACCTTTTTACAGAGGGGACAAGTCCCAAGACTTGTTGGTGATCATCCAGGGAAACCCTTGGCCTATATAGTCCTCCTACTGGAAACAATGCCCCAAAAGTAAATAACACAAACTTTAAAGCCATTTACTACATATCTTACATTCTTTTATTTGAAACCAAAGTTATACAAACTGCAAAAATAAGCTGTAAAACTTCTATGGCAAAATCATTGTTGTGGTAAAATATGAAATTACAAAATGAGTAGAGTCACTAGTTACCCCTCCACCAGGGAAGGAATCCCTCCCACAACACCCCATGGTTAATGGATGTTTTTCTTTTGATAAATACTTAGTGTGACAGGGAGCTCTCCGACCAACACCAGGGTGTTGGATTGAAAACCTAAAGATAAAAATTAGAAACTGTTCAACAAAGTAACCCCAAATTTGCTTAAAGACAATTAACTTGAGTTGTTCTGTGATCCAAAATAACGTCAGAAATAATTACTAATGGGTTTAGTGATGTAGCAATAGAGGCCTTGTGGGTGAGAAGAAAACACAACCATCACCATTAAGACTTGCAGATATTTAAGGAGCACAGCCTGCAAGTAAAGCTCTGAACAAGACACAGAATTCAAACAGATCTTGCCCTGGAGAAGCTAACAATCTAATTGAATGGTCAGGGCATACACACAGTAATACAAGGTCAGTCACCATGTCAAACAAGTGCGAAAAGAAATAAATGTTCACTTTTCATGTTTTGTGGACAAATTTACTTGGTTGCAATTTCCTTCCTACCTTTTTTCCTTTTGCTTGAATCTTCTGACCTTTGTTTAGATTTGCTGAGTTATATGCATTTATTTAGCTTTGCTGAGATATATGCATCTTGTTAATCTACGTTTTTTAGAGAGCAGGGGAAGGTACTGCTAGAAGAATCCACGGGAGTAGTTACAAGCTGGACTACAAACAGTTCATCCATCAGGGTCTACAAAATCCCACACTGGCTCAGGGTCAAGCAATAAAGCTTCAGCCTACCGCTGGGCAGGTTTCTGAAGGTCATGCCTCACCAACATCAGACGCCTTAGCAGTGTCACTTTTGCTTGGTAAACATTAATCCCATCACTCCAACGTTAGCTGTGAAGAACTACATTAATACTGAAACAGACTTCTTTACACACAAAGAAGGATGTCGGCATCTGAGAACACTTAAAAACAAACAGATGGAAATGTTGCAATATGACTTTTTGCACGTTTTACTTGGTCTAGTTTGCTTTGGAATCACTATTTTACGTTTTCTAAAAGGATTTGTACTTCTAGGATGTATATGACAGCCACCCTGTCCGCAAATCAATATCAAAGGCAAGACCTCACTGCTGCGCGTCCCTAGCCTACTAAAATAGTGCTGTCTAATCAGGCATCTCTGTGCAGGAAACAGGCCTTCCTACGCAGGAAGCACAGGAAAGAGCACTGGAGACAGCAATCCCAGCGGCTTTTTTGCCAGAAAGGACAAAATGGCTCTTCTGGCAACTCCTGACTCAGGAAATCGCTGAATTAAGTAGTCAATCTGCAGAGTAATTTAGCATGTCATCTGCTTCCTGGCAACAGATATTTGGAAGCATTTATATTGTAATTCAACTCTGTCATCATGGGGGTTAGAGCTCCTTCTCTCCAAGGACTTCAAGGTCAAAGATTTTCCTGCAGTTTCCACAGGGCCACTTCTTTAAGCTCTCTCTCCCCTTTCCAGGTCCCCACTGTCTGGCCTCCCCCCTTTTGATTTCTATCTGGGTCAAGCAAACCTTTGTTTTCAGAACTAAATATAAGTTGTACGGGGGTGGGGAAAGGCCCGTGAAGTGGTGTCCCCAGAAAATACACTTGCAAGATGTGACCGCACGCCCCAGAGTGACAGCAGCATTGTTCTCTTTCGGGGAGAGGGAATTGGACAAGAGGTCGGTAACGTGGGTTCGCGTGCCTGCTTCATCATGGACTTTCTGTGTAATGTTGTACAAATAATTTCCCTTCCTGCTCCTCCACTTCTCCATTTTGGGGGTGAATGTATTCAGCGCCAGTCATCTTCTTTTGCAGACTTTAAAGATAGATGATGTTTAAAGCCACAAATGCCCTGCGTGTCACAAATAGCCCTAACCATGCACACAGGGAGCTCAGCAAACACATGTCGTGGGGGATAAGAATTCTGTACATGCATAGAGCAGTTTCTTACAGCTGGTGAACACATGTACCCACAAAGTACTTGAAAGCAAAGCATGTAAAATATAAGCAGCAGGGCCGTGTAATCCTTTCTGTACACACACATTTGTAGATCTTTACCACTGGGGATGATAATGGCTAAATCCAGATGAGGGTAATAAGGCATCAGGGAAGGTAATAATTTTTTTCTGGGGCAGACATGACTTTGCTCCTCTCTGGTGAGTGGCTCAGCAATAGGGCACAAGAAAGTATAGTCCAAAATCATGAGTAACAGAAAAGAGATCTCAACCAAATGCCATGAACACTGGGTTTGGAGTCTCTTAGAGTCAAGACCCATATCTTCCAGAAAAAGCTAAGCTGAGACAGGGTAAAATCTCCCACAAACTTTATGGCCTTTGTCTCTCGGTAATTCTGTGAGGTCGGTAGAACTATCCCATTTTACAGATGGTAAAAATGAGACTTAAATAGGCTAAATGATATGTCCATAGTTCATGAGGGCACAAAGATGTGGAGTTGGGATTTTGAATCTGTTTGACCCCAAACATTAGCTCACGCTGTCTTCTATGTACTGTTTCTATTATTCTATATACTTTCTAATTTGTAAATGGAGAAAAGAATACCTAACTTTATGAAACTGCTACAAAGATCAAAAGAAATGGCATATGTAAGGGTGCTATACAGAAACATAGATTGTTTTTCTAATAGTAATTCTGTGCAACAACTTTTTGGTCTCTTCCATATTTTCAGCCTCATTATTACAAACACATGGGGGAATTTTATAAAGGGCGAGAATATGGATCCTAACATGGCTGAAATATCATTTTGCATTTCATTGACTTTAATGAATTTACATATTTTGATACAGCTCAACTAAATTTTGAAGTGTTACATCTCAACAGTTCTTATAGATATTCAATTATATGTGAATTATCTATTTACCTTTAGTTTATTGCTTCAAAGGTCTCATTTAAAAATTCACATATACTTAAAAATTGTCATATTCTTTAAGAAAAATATTGCATAGAAATTAGACCTTGGCTAATTAGGTATGACTCTAAATTCATGGGGAAATATCAAATGAGGAGCTTAAAGGAACAAAGGGATTTGTTATTGTCCTAATTTTATTTTAATTTTCTGTAGTTATCACCTCCCCAGTAGGAAGGGAACAGTAATACAGTCAGATCTGCTCTGTCTTTCAGGAAACAAGAATAAAACATAAATTAAGATTGCTTATGTATTATTGTAAACAGTGTGTTATTCAAATTCACTAAAGAAAACATCCATCAGGCAAACTATCCTTAAGAAGTTCCTATTGAGAAATAAATTCCAAAGTTTAACATTTCAAAACTAAATAATTTGAATACATTTTTGAACCATCCAATGGAAAATTAGATTGATTCCACATGTGCAGAGCTTGTAAAAAGCTCAGTAATTCTTTCACTATTTCCAGACACAAACTAAAGCCCTCCTTTTTTTTCCCTGGTAGAAAATTAAGCTATTTTTTCAGGATCAGGGGAAGAAAATGGGAGAGTGAGGACTATAATGGAGAAATATAATTCACTCAGGACTGCCATGCAATATTAGAGATTATGTAAATCTTTTCTTCACAGGATAGAGTTCTCATGAAGAAAAACGCCCGCACCCCCACCCCCACATTAAAAGTTAGCACACAGCCATGTAATGAGCTAAATGTTTTGTCATGTTGAAAAAAATCTTTCAATTGCAGTGTGTGGGTTTATGAGACGCATAGAAAATAGCCGTTTCAGTGAAGGGGCACTAAATAGAAAGAACCGGATTTACCTTATATAAAAATACATCTATATTCAGGAGTTATTCCCCTTTCTCATTTTCACACTCTTTACTTGGAGAACTACAAGGTCATGAGACGTGAGGTCAGAACACTTAGGTTTGATCCAGATTTTGTGACCTCTAAATCATCTTGTGCCTTTGATTAAATCCCAGAACCCATGTTTTTCTAACTTAGAATCTCCTGCCACCATGTTCTGGGAGCCTGGTTTGATAGTGATAATTTACATGGTTGCTGTGAGGATTCATGAGTAATACCTAATATGTGAAGCACAGAACCATGCCAGGATGTGACAAATGTACAACAAATACTCACTTTTGTTCCTGCTCTTCTTATTATTATTTAGATAATGCTTGAAAAATAATGCTTGCAAGATAATGGGACTTTCAGTGGCAACCCCAGTACCGTGTCACTTAAAAGTGGAACTAATTGTCCTGCTTCCCCAGATATGAACACACAGATATCTTTAAAATCTTCATTTACTCTCTAGCTTCTGAGTTCATGTAGTATCATCAATTAGTTTGATTGCCTTTAAGAAAGGCCAGCAAACTACCCTAGTGTGGAAACATCCTCAAAGTCTTCCAGGACCCATACTGTTGTCTTGGTATTGATTTCCTCTGTCACATTTAAAGAAGGTGTTTAGTAATCACAAACTAGTGAGCACTCAGCCCGGGCACAGGCACTCACAGGGCCCCTGAAGAACTCCTGGTAGGGCATGCATCCCAGAAAGGTCTGTGAGTGAGCTTCACCTCAGCACTTTGAATACAGAGTTCAAGAAGTCAACCTTATATACCCCCTGAAATGTGTAACAAAGGACTACAGACATCCTCTTTCTACAACAGATACTTAAATATGACTCACACTATAAACAAAAATATTTTGAAATTATTTTAATTAGCTTGGGGGGGTGGTTATCCATCCTGAGATGGAAGCAGAGAGATTTCTGTTCAAAGAAATTATTATTTCCCTTTGGAAGTCCTAAGAAGTACAAGGTAAACTGATAGCAAGGCAAATGGCCCTAACCTCAGAAGTTTTCTGAGCTTCATTCATTAGACCAGATTCTTAGCATAAATGTTAATGACAATGAGCCAATTGTCATTTCAGAAAATATCTTTTAAAAAATATAGGTTGTTTCAGGAAGTTTTATTGCTCATTCAAAATCCATTTTACACTATTCAACTCTCTCTGAAAGGCCAAAAATCTAAGCACCTGGTATTTATAATAAAGAGCTTACTCTGTGTCAGGCACTGTGCCAGGTATTTTATTATGTTAAACTAGAGGCCTGGTGCACAAATTTGTGCACAGATGGGTTCCCTTGGCCTAGCCAGCAAATGGGGCCAATTTGGTCCATTTCGCCCAGTCCCACTCACAGCAGATCAGGGCAGACCACCTGGTGGGAGGGACTGTGGGAAGTTGCTGTGGGAGCGCACTGATCACCAGGCAAGCAGCTCCTGCATTAAGCGTCTTCCCACTGCTGGTCAGTGTGCATAATAGTGACTGGTCATTCAGTTGTTCAGTCATTAGGTCACTTAGGCTTTTATATATATAGATAATTTAATCCTCACAACAGTTCAATGAGTGTCATTGTTGTCCCATTTTATGGATGAGGTTGATATTCAGATATGTTAAATAATATGCCTAAGTTCACACAGCTAGTACATGATGGAGCTAGTATGTAAACCCAAGAAATCTGGCTCCAGAGTTCTCATTCTTAACCACTCAATTATATTACCTCTTTTTTTCCCCAAAATGAAAGTGAGTATCTTTAAAATTTGGGAAATCCTCTAGCATATTCCCACCATAATAAAATTCTCAATGTTCCCTTTAGAATGTAATAAAAGCTAATAATGTGTCCCTGGAACCCAACTAACTAACTTAATGAGCTATAAACCCAATATCTTTTTACGTATATATCATACAAGTTAATCTATAAATGTTCATTTTCAGCAAGTATATAGATAGATATAAATATAAACACATACATAGACTATATGCCAGAGAACATTGCTCAATTGATGCTTTTCTTTGCAACAAGTGCAATCTTTTTCTCTAGGGTAATCATTACCATCAACTACAGAGGAACATTTTTAAGGGCCCATCATACTGGCTTACATAGAGGATGTGAAATTATGTGAGTTGACCTTTAAACCTCAGTCACTTTCTTTCGAGTTTTAGTATTGGAAGTCAGTTGTTTGAAACATACTGTTGTTTGTACACTAGGAAGTTATGTGGTTTTGTCTATAATGATTTTGTAGAAATCCCTACTACAATAGAGTAACTGAATAGGCATCAAACCTATAATTGTTTTTTTATACATAATGGAAGACATTTATTGATAAGTAGTTATTATCAAATGTTGACGGACTATTTATACACCAAAGTCTCTCAGTCACTTCAGAGGTTAGGGCTGCCCTTTCAGTTGCTATAAACACAGCTTCCTCTGAGGCTCTGTTTATATGTCTGCTTGTCATCCCAGCGCCAGTCACTGGCGCTCCCGTTTTTACTGCTGCTGCTCCCTCATCCTGTTTATAGGGCAGGGAGGATGACCACGGATGCAGAATTATTTTAACTCGTCAAAGCCTTGGAGGAACTAGCCAGTTTTGCTTTGTTTTAAGACAATTCATTCCTTACTTGTGCCTTTAAGCTTAATACTGTTTTTCTAGAGCCAATCATAGAAATTTCATTGGCCTAAGCAAATACGTTATCAATACTTTAAGGCAAACTATACCAAGCCTGTCTATTTATAGTCACAAATCTTCTTTGATCTCTTCAAAGGATTCTTTTATTTTTAACTATGAGTCTTCTTAGAGTCACCTTGGGAGTGTGTGTATTTTTTTTTTATTTCTTTGTTTTAGATGGGTAGATGATAGATAGATAGATAGATAGATAGATAGATAGATAGATAGATAGACGCACGCTTGGGCTCCACACCAATCAATTAAACCAGGATCTCTTTTAAAAGCTCCTCTCTGATTCTGCTGTATAGCCAGGATTATGAACCACTACTCAAAAGGTAGTCTCCATTACAAACAAATATCAAACAGATGCGTGCTAATTTTTTACCCAAAACTTCCAAACAGTTTTAGGTGGCATGAAATGGCCACATTGGTTAAGTACAAAAAACAGTCCTCAGACATGGAAGGTTGTATTGTGTAATAACTTTCATTTCCCTCTTCAGCAGACCCTCGCTTTAACTCTGTCCCTTTAGAAAATGGGATAAGCTAAGGACTAGTTTCCAGAGCCTCTATAGCATAAAGAAAAAAATTAGGTTTTGAGCCTTACCATGAGATTCCAATGAAAGGGAAGAATTAGGACATTCCATTGGAGTTCAGTGGTCAAAAGGCAGCCTTATAAATAAATTATATAATGCCTTCAATGTAAGTATGAAAGGGGAGATCAGAGATTAAGGTTCAGAGGTCTTCTCTCTTGGAAAGTCTGCCATCCACCCATGTATCAAATAGGAATCTTTGATAAAGATGGAATGCTACTGAAAATCAATTCACATCAACCCTGAATAGAGCAGTCCCTCACAGCAGGAGCTGGCTTGGAGCTCACAACTATACCTGGTGTCCTCCTGTCAGATATAAATGATTCCACAGAACATCAATACTAGGCAAGGCCATTCTGTGCCTATGAAGGATCAGGACAAAACAAGACCACTCCATAATAATGTCTAAACGCAAAAACATGAGCCTTATCCAAAACAATACAAATGACCCAAGTCCTCCTATCCTAACGTGAGTTACTGCTGCTGCATTCCTCTTAGGCTATTCACTCTTTCTTCTGGATAAGATGTAGAAAGATACTCAATTATGGAATTACTCCCACTTCTTGATAGTATCCAATCCAGAGTGAACTCTGCCTTCCTTGAACCCTCCCTCAAATCACCTACCACAAGCCCAAATCATGCATTTAGTCATTCCAACACCCTCACAGGCTCCATGGTGCGTGGTCGCTCTCACTGGCTGCAATGAGTCATAAACTAATCTTGTTCACCTATAAATGAATTGTTGGTGGGCTCTGCCCGGAGAGCATTAATAATGTTTTCTTTAAACATGTATTATATGCCACTTCAAGAAAAAATATATATAAGATAAGCCCTCATATTCCAAATGTTCAAATGGATGGGGAAGACATCTAAGAAATGGAACATGATCACATGATCAAGGCTATGTGTCTAACATTGGCAAAGAGACGCCAGACCATCCTTGAAAACTGTCACAAACAGGGGATATATAACATGTGTTTTGAGAGAGAAACAGAATTAGCAGAAGTAGAAGACGGGCACAGAGGGGATAGAATAGCACTTCATACCATTTCATGATTTAGGGACCTACGGATTTCATTTTTCTCTGGGTTCAACAATTTCATCTGTTAGCATTTCACTCCATCTCTTTCCTAAGGTGAATAAATTTGGAAGAATAAAGGCACCTAACTTTTCTCATTTTTCTTCTGTGTTTTGAATAGCGAAACAGTGTCCCGTCCATTGTTTAGCCAAGTCCTGGAAGCATATTACAGAAATCAAATAATGCCTTTGTTCTAAGATTGTACTGGATTCATGACACATAGTATTAAAAAAAATAATACATTAAAAGGTCACTGTTGACATCATCTGGGAAGATGCATATAATGTGTTTGAAGATTATTCAACTGAATTGGCGACTCTGTCAGTGAATTAGGCCAATGAAACAATCCCACTACTAACCTCAGTTGTGTGATAGTCTTGCTCCTCTTTCTCCCTCTGTCTTCCATTTCAGAGATTAATTTAAATGAGTCAAATAATACATCCCTGTGTTTCTCAAACAAATCACATGGCATATTTTACATACTCAGCCACTACTTTATCCTTTCTGCAGTTCAGTGAGGTGGGTTTTTGTAGGCTTATTTATTTATTTATTTATTTATTTATTTATTTAAGTTATAGAATGGCTCTTTTTTCTTTCCAATGAAACTTCATGGAAGCTGTGATGTAGAGCAGAATAAAGAGAGCATGCTCTGGTAGCAGTGGGGTGGAGGTGGCTCAGAGTCACTCTCCTCACCCTGCCTTTGCAGCTTTGAGGACCTCTGAGAAATTTCTAGGACTTCAGAGAACACAGTGCAAAAGCAACTGGTCTGTTAAATCACCTCCGTTGTTCATTGCTGCTGTCTATTTGTCAGTCACTGAAACCTGTGAACTGGCAGAAATGGAGATGGACAAGAAGTGAACTGAAGCTTTGGGGTGTGGGGAGAACATGCATGGCAGATGCCCAGTCACATGTGAGCATTCAGAGACCTGCAAAGTTTCCTCCAAACAATTAATTCCCTCTCCTCCACTCCCACCTCTTCCAAGGTATTGCTGCATGTCTTCAGGTGCTTCCTGTATGCTCTTTTCAGCCAGCTCTCAAAAGGTATCAACTATTCTCTCCTCTCTTCATCCCTCCCATTTCTTCAGTGTCTGTCCACTCAACCCTCCTCAGATGAGCACTTCTGTCCCCTGGGGAAGACACCGCCCCAGTGGAATCATCCCTTTCCCTGGGCTCTATAACCACCTCAGCCCGTGCCACCTATCCATCCTTTTTTATGTAGCTCCTGCTAGGATGGGACCAAGTCACACCGTCGCTGACTGCCATGTCTTATGGAACCTTGAATGAAGCAAGTCTCTAAGCTCTCACTTCAACTTAGAGTACCTAATTGTCCCCTGGATTCAAGTCTAATGGGAGTCTATTTTGGCCTAGGCAATAAACCTAAGCAGCAGATATCAGTCATGGAATGTCCCTTTTTCTCTAACCCCTCTTTTATTTGGCTATGCAGGCTCCTAGGTGACCATGCCCAGTCTCATGGTTTTAGATATTGTGCATATATTTAAAGATTCCAAAATTTATACCTCTAGCTTCAATCACATCCCTAAATCTAAATTATCACATCCACTGCCAATAGGGTACATGCATTTGGATGTCAAATTCGTGTCTCAAGCAGAAATTTCCATATCATGCTCTCCTCCCTAACTCCAATAGTCTTCATTTCACTAAATGGCATCAGGCTCATGATCTTCACATAGAGAAAACCAGGGACACCAGAGGTCAAGAGGCTCTACTGCTTCATATGATTTGTTATGGCAATATATCAAGCTAATTTTCATCTCAAGTTTCTAGTAAAACCTAAGGTAACAGAGGAGCTTACAGTAAATCATAATATGAAATTCCCTTCCAAAATAATAATTAGAGAGATTTTATTACAATTATCCTCTCTTTGTGTGTAGAGAGAATCTCAAAAGCACTCTGAAGAAAATATTATACTTTAAAGTATATTTTAAAAAACCAAGTGTTTCCTTCTTTTCTAAAAATTATTTTTTTTGCCAGGTTTCAAAAGCTAATTTGGAATGTACTTCAAATTGATTGGTCTGCCAATGCCCCCCAAAAAATGTAGTAATATTCTAAAACACAGGTATTTTCATCAGCACCATTTTAGGCCTAGTTATTTTGGCCACTACAGCAATAGTAGTAAATATAATTTATTATTCCTATACCCATTTTACAGAGGAAACAACTAAGGTCTAAACAAGTTCAATATCTTCTCCAAACCTAAATAGCCAGTAAATTCCAGAGCCTGCCTTTGCACTAGGACTTTATGACCCCAGTCAGATGGCTTCAGGCCACTCTCCAAGACTATCCCCTATTCAAGTCATATTATCTTTGGTGTCCCTTTAATTTGAGATGCTTTGACTCCCATTTACTCAATCAACTCTTATTTCTCAATCTCTTTGAGAAAACTACAAAAAAATTACTATTTCTCCTGTATTTTTTATTATATCTTTAATCCCCTTAAGAGGATTTGGCTAGTTTTAAGAAATTGACAGGTTACAAAAAAGCAAGCTTCAAGCTTCATATGGATCCCATTTGACATGTACACTTCAGGTTATTTGTTTTATTATTCCAAAAATAATCAGTGGGAAATCATAAAGTCTAATAGTATATACTGAATTAGAGAATTTAAAATTATGCCATTTCTTATAGAAATCTATATATATAAAAAGCCTAAGTCAGATGGCTTCACAGGGGAGTTTTACCAAACATTTAAGGAAGAACTAAAACCTATCCTCCTCAGACTATTCCAAAAAATTCAAGAGGAAGGAACACTTCCAAACTCATTCTATGAAGCCAGCATTACCCTAATACCAAAACCAGACAAAGACAACACAATGAAAGAGAATTACAGGCCAATATCCCTCATGAACATA
>PVJC01041433.1:0-15356 GCA_004026665.1 Murina feae
TCTGCAGGCCACACTGGAGGGGCGGGGTGGGGGGTGGGAGGAGTGAGCCGCAATCAATTTCAGGCAGCAGGGCTGCGGACCTGGGAATGGGGGGGCGTGGCCACCCAGACCCACCCGGGAATCCCAGCTGCTGCCCTGGCTGACCCTGGACTGGCAGGGCAGCAGACCTGGGAACCAGGTGGGCATGGCCACCCAGACCCACCCGGGAATCCCAGTTGCTGGGCTGGCGGGCCCTAGACCAGCAGGGCTGTGGACCTGGGAATCAGGGGCCGTAGCCAGACATACCCACCCGGGAATCTCCAGCTGCTACCCTGGCCTATGCTGGGCTGGGGCCATGGCTGCCAAGGAGGGAATGAGGGAGCTGGAGCCATCAAGGACCCTGCAGGCATCGCCCAGCAGCACCTGCTTGCCCATCTCCGTAGTGTGGAGCAGACAGGCCCGGCAGAGAGCAGAGAACCAGGTGCAGTGGGTCCAAGCCATCAGTAGCACTTCTCCTGAGTGCTCCCGGATTGGATGAAGTCCAGATCCGGCTGAGGGATCTCCCCACTTGCCCTCCTCCTCCCCCACCTGCACCCTCACCCCAATTTACCCATGCACGAATTTCGTGCACCGGGCCTCTAGTATCTATATAAAGAGCCAGGGTCTGAAACATCCACAATGACCAAGGGTCCACAGAACACTGGAAATCAGTGCAGCAGGTGCCAGGGCAGTGACCCAGCACTGATTGCCTAGAGGGCTGCGGATCAGACCCAGAGAGGTGCTTGCAGAGAGAGGGGGGCAGAGTCTAATCTTCAGCCTCTGTGGCAGCTGTTGATCAGCTGTTGCCTCTCTCTTTCTCTCTCAGCTTTGCCAGCAGCCATGCCTCTGTTTTTCTCTGGGCCTCAGGGAGGACCTGGGTTGCTGATCAGCCCCACCTCTTTGATCAGTCCCAGACATAGGCCAGAAGACACTAACAGGCATATAAACCAACCAATCAGAACCAAATCTGGGTGAAATGCGAGGAGCCAATGGCTGCCTAGGAAGTGGAGCTTTTGACGCTGACTGGCATCGGAACCAACCAATCAGAACCTAATCTGGGTGAACTGTGAAGGCAGAACTTAAGGTGGAGGCTGAGGAGGGATTTAAGGGCAACAGATGTTTGATGTAAGCTGTTTGAAAGCAGTTCAATTTTTTCATGACTGGTTTGGCAGTACAGTCCATATGGCTGGCTATCAGTCCAGAGGTAGGGATTATGTGTTTTTGTCTGCCAAGAGAATCTCCTCCTGCTGAAAAAGGCTCTCCCTCTCCCCATTTGAGCAATCTTATCCTATACAATCTATGTATACTACTAAAAGGGTAACATGCTAATTAGACCGGGTCAATCAGCCATCTTCTGAGTGTCTGACTTCCTTTGGCACAAAGCCATGGTGGGGGGTACCGAGGCAGAGAGTGCAGTTGGCTGGGAGATCAGGCCAGCAGGTGAGGGCCATTGGGGGCAAGATCAGGCCAGCAGGGGAGAGCAGTTTGTGGAGAGATCAGGCCAGCAGGGTAAGGCAGTTTGAGGCAAGATCAGGCTTGCAGGGGAAGGAAGTTAGGGGCAATCAAGTAGGCAGTCACAGAAGTTAGGGGTGATCAGGCAGGCAGGCAGGTAGGTGAGCAGCTAGAAGCCAGCAGTTTCAGATTACAAGAGGGATGTCTCACTGCTGGTCAGACATCCCCCAATGGGGTCTTCGATTGGAGAGGGTGCAGGCTAGGCTGAGGGAACCCCCATGCCTGAATTTTGTGCACCAGGCCACTAGTCTATATATATAAAAGCCTAAATGACCATCCAGTAGCTATGAAGCACACTCACCCCCAGGGGGCAGATGCTCAATGCAGGAGCAGAATCCACAGCCATGGAAACATGGAACACACTGATAAATCTTAGATAGAAAGGGGGAAGGGGAGGGGGAGGGAGATAAGGGATTAACCAAAGATCTTATATGCATACTATAGGCCTTGCACATGGATTCATAGATCAATGGGATCCCTCTGTGTGGCCTGTGGGGATTAGGCTGAAATTGGCTCTCCAACGTCTCTGGAAGGGTCCCAGATTGGGAGAGGGTGCAGGCAAGATTGAGGGACCCCACTGGTGCATGGATCCATGCATTGAGCTTCTAGTTATATAAAAATATTTTTAAATAGGAAAATATATTTGTCTAAATCACTTCCTATGGAATATTAGCAAGCCTTTCACCATTTACAAATCCTGAAATTCCCCATCATGGAAATGTGGTAATTAGAACCTAGTCTTATATTTGATTATAGTAATGCTAGATTATTTTGAAGTTTTCTTGCCCCACTGTAGTCTGTTTCTTCCAATATCTGTTACTTTGTGTCTGTTATTCTTCAGTTTCCTCGCTCAGAGTTTTTATCAGATGTCTGATAATCCTCATAATTAAGGATTGGGGAGTAAAATGATGTTCCATACTTCTGCATGTATGAGTCTGATTGGTCAACCTTGAATTTTACTGTAAGATTATCTGGATGTTATTTTTTTTAAATTAAAGATTGCCACATTTTTATATCTCTTTATATATATTTTTTCCTGCCTTATAAAATGT
Organism: Murina feae; assembly: GCA_004026665.1. Taxonomy (NCBI): domain Eukaryota; kingdom Metazoa; phylum Chordata; class Mammalia; order Chiroptera; family Vespertilionidae; genus Murina; species Murina feae. Next base: position 2,583 of record PVJC01041433.1, read on the forward strand.
CACTGAAAAGAAATTTCTAATCTCCTGTCTTGATAGTAAAAATCTGTCTGGCTGCCAGATATTTAGGAACAACAATCAGTGAGAACTGATGGAGAAGTAGGGATTCTTAGCATTGTAAATGCGTATGTTCATGATCACTTAACTTCCCTGTTGTTTTAGTACACATGTCCTCCGCTGTTATTTCCAGAGAACAATCCTCCAGGTATCTGCTGGAATAGGAGACAGACAGGGACTCAGAAAACAAAAGGGGATCTAGAAATGTGAAAGTTTCCTATTGTTTTTTTACCCTACTTCTTATTTTAGCCTTTCCCTTTCATGCCCGATTCCATAAATACCCATAGATAATACTTCCTGGAGATCGCAGGATCCTGGGTTCTGAAGGGCCAATGATCAGAGGGGCAGGGGTGGAGCCTGCGATCATAGGGGCTTGCACACTGCTAGAGATGGCAAAGCAGGGGTCTGTGAGTCCCCTGCCCAGGCCTGCAGCCTTGGCCAGAGGTTACAGGCCTGAGCAGGGATGGAACTGGGATTGGAGGGGCAGAGGTGGAGCTGGTGATGGGAGTGAACTACAGAAGAAACACCTTTTCTTAACGCTCATTAGCTAAGCTCCCTGTATGCCACTGGTAATATTCTTAGTAACTTGGGTAATAAGAATCCAAAAAGGCAATCTAGAGTTTTTCCACCACACTCCTGGAGAAAAAAAATGAAGGTCCACTACTGGAGGGCTAAGAAATGTCATATCCTGCCCTAGATGGTTTGGCTCAGTGTATAATGCCTCAGCCTGCTTACTGCAGAGTCTGGGTTCAATTCTGAACAAGGGCATGCACCTAGGTTGCAGGCTCCTCCCTGGCTGGGGCCCAGGTCAGGGCTCATGCAGGAGGCAACCAATCAAAGTGTTCCTCTCACTTTGTTATTTCTCTCTGTTTTTCCCTTCTCTTCCACATTCTCTAAAAATCAATGGAAACATATCCTCAGGTGAGGATAAAAAAGAAAGAAAGAAAGAAATGTCATATCCTATGAAAGACACCTCTTGAAAATTCCTAAAGAAAGTTGTCATTTCTTCATGGTGAAGGGACAGGAGTCCATGTTGATGAAAACACCTTGGTGGCTGCAGTGACTGGCAGTGGATGCAGCAGTGGGTGATGGGGTTGGTGGCTTCCCCTGATTAGCCTGGTCGCCTTCCACAAAGGGAGGCCAGACTGCGGCTTAGGCCCGCTCCCCAAGGAGAACAGGGAGCGGGCCTCAGCCATCAGTAGGACACCCCCTGAGGTCTCCCAATATGTGAGAGGTGGCAGACTGGGCTGAGGAACCACCCCCCCCCCCGGTGCACAAATTTCATGCACCAGGCTCCTAGTGTATTATAGATAGATGATAGATAGATAGATAGATAGATAGATAGATAGATAGATAGAGATATAGATATAGATAGATATAGATAGATATAGATATAGATAGATAGATAGATATGGATATGGATATGGATATGGATATAGATATAGATATAGATATAGATATAGATATAGATATAGATATAGATATAGATATAGATATAGATATGTATGTATATATGTGTGTGTATATGCACAATCATATGTATATGTATGTGTAAAGAACTAATTATAACACAAGTGGCTAAATCTCTAATATTGCAAAACCAATGCCCTCTGGTATCACAGAAGAAAAAATTATTAGAATACCATGGGCCTGGTGCATAGATTTGTGCACCAGTGGAGTCCCTTGGTGTGACTTAAAGGGTTTGGGCTGAAACCTGCAGTCCAACGCTGCCTACCCCTCTTGCCTCCCACTCCTGCTCACCCCAGCCCCACTGGACCTTCTACTGCTGCTGCTTGGTAGGCTCGCTACAACTCCCCCGTGGTCTCTGATCTGTGGTGGCCAGCCATAAGCCCTGCATCTGGCATCTTCTGGCAGCTGAGCAGCGCTCCCCCTATGGAAGCACACTGTCCACCAGAGGAGCTCCTGCGTTGAGCATCTGCCCCCTGGTGGTCAGTGTGCATCATAGCGACTGGATGCTTGGTCGCTTAGGCTTTTATATATTTAGATGACTGATGGCTGAGGAAATAAGGAAAGATTTCATAGAAGTGGCATTAAAAAGGAAATACGATAATCAGAAAATATACTCAGAGCTAACCAAATCTGAAATTCTAGAAACTTTATCAGGACAATGTCAACTACTGGGGCATGCCTAACATACATTTTACATTGCAAATCTGGGACCAAAGTCTGATCTCCAAGAAGTTGACCTTTAGAGGGATACAAATAGACTAATTCAGAGAATTGACTAAATATTAGATGTAAGTTAAAAACAAAATATTAGAGGGGGCTTTAATTTTGGCAACACTTTCTCATTTGAAATAAATTTGAAATAATATGTTTTCTTCTGGCAAAGACTGTGTATCATCAAGAAGTTTTTGTTCCTCAAAGCACATTTTAGTGAGTTTTGTGTGACTGAAATGAAAGTGGAAGTGGAAATGCAATCCTCATTCAAGACAGAGTATAATTTTTATCACAAAGTTTTATAAAACATCACTTTAATTGTTTTTCAATACACTCTTATAATTCCAAAAGGTGAAATTTTAGTACAGATATTAGCAGCATCACTACTTGTAAATCAAATGAAAAAGAAACTCTGCTTCTGACTCACTTGTAAGACTTTGGCAAACTTATTAGCATCTCTTAATTATGGAAGAGCAAATCCAAAAGCATATAAGCAAAATTCATGCTGAGAATTCAAAGATCTATCACTCAGTGAATATTTTATTTAATTGTTATCTAGGAATAGGTTTTTCAAAAATGTTTCCTTCCCATTCTTCTCCAGGGAATTCTTATAGTTGACAGTAGCAGAAACCTATCTGTAGCTTTCATAATAGCATTTAATAAGACACGAAAACTCCTCCTAGAAATGCACTAGAAGCAGATATGCCACCTGCATACCAAAATGGGTTGATTACACATGAAAAATATACTTTAAGTTCATATATTCAACAAATATCTTGCCATCTGTTAATTTTCTAGTACAAACTACCATCTTTTTTACACAGTTTTTATTGATCCCTTTCAGCTACCAGGAAAATTGTCACCCTGAAAATTTTAACAAAAATTTTTTAAAAGATTTAAGATAAAATACAAAGATCTTATTAACTCCATCTCACCACTCAATAGAACCACCCAATCCACCTAAATGTCCAACTCTCCATCAACATGGGGTTCTCTCTTTCCCAAACATGCAAGTCTTACACAATCTCAGACCATACCTGTTCAATTTTTTGAGATGCTGCACAAATGTCATTTGTTCTGAAAAATCTCCTCTACCAACCAGGACAATGGAGCCCTGCTTCCTCTGTTCTCACAGGATTGTGCACAAAGATTTTCCTTAAACCTTTTCTTTTGTTGTAATATTCTAAAGGCAGTGGACATATATTAGTCAACTTAGCATTTCTCATGTCTATTACCATGGCTGAAACATAATAGAAGCTTAGAAGTTTGCAAAATTAGTTATTTAATGAATTAATCACAATCAAGATATGGATATAGTAATAAGTGGTAGGTACTTTCATAAAGAGATAGCTCTCTGTTGTCATTTCTATCAGTGCTGCGAGATCTGACACAAATGGATTAGTTGGACCTGGAGAGTTTGTTCTTTAGGTTGCAGCTTTGAAGGGCATCCCTACACTTAACAGTGTTTTTCAGAGAGTTGCCCATGTACAATAGTCAATGGAGTAATAGAATAAATGTATTTCCAGTAAGATGAGTATTGTTGAAAGACATACATGTGTCAACAAATTGCAAACTTACCACATTATTCTATACTTAAGCTTTGGCTAATGTAAAAGAAGATTTAGGGAGTTTCACTCGAGGTTGCCTGTCTCAGCCTTTCACTTTGGTTGATTGAAACATGTCCCAGAATCAACTAGGGAAGAAAGAAGGATTGGCTATTTTCAAGGAGTGCTTTCTGACCTTTTAAACATTTTCCTGTCATAATGTGCTGGGAGTTTGGGAAGGGCAATATTTCAGACTCAGGATTAACTATAGGTCTTGCCATCTGTACATAATGACTCTTGGATAAAGTTTCCCATGACTTGAGTCTGTAGTGAATTGAGAAACTTCCTAGCTACATTAAATCATATTGAAACCCACTTGTAAGTTTTTTCCTCCAATGTGTCTGAATACATGTAGTTTTGTTCAAAATTCACACATTCAATTATTGCTGGAGCATGAGGAAGTCTCCACTGATTCATTTAACAAATATTTTGATCTCCCATAATTTATCAGCTATTGGGCCTACACCATTGGGTCTATATAGTGATGTGAGACCCTAACAGTTAGTTCATGCCATCTTACTGTTTTACAGTATATTTGGGAAAACAGTACATATTTACTAGGCATCCATTATGTACTCAGAACTCTTCATAGCAAACAGAATGATTTTTAAAAAATGAAGAGGTACATAGCATACTATAATGCCCTCAAGGAGATTGCAATTTGAAGGAATGGTGAATTAAGAAACTGATCCTCATTAATCAAGTAAGGAACAATTTTATACATTGTGTGCTTCCTGGAACAGCCTCATCAACCTTTTGTATCTTTCCTCAAATTCATGGTACATGTAAAACTCCACCTCTGTTCACTAAATAGAATGTTCCTTTGGGGTGCTACTCTTTACACAAACCTGTATATATCTATTTGAGTCTGTTTTCACCATTTCAGACTATACTATGAAACAACATCATGTCTGAATCACGAGGGTAATACAGAGGATGTAGAAAGGTGTCTCAAAATTCTATTTATAATCATATAATCATGATTAGAACACAAAAGGATAAAGGTTGTATTAGCCTATGAATTAAGAATTTTCTTATTCTGTATATTGTTATTTTCCCTCCCCTTCAAAATAAAAATGCAGGCTAACTTTTGTTAAGAACTTGGAAAATGAAAATATTTTATTTAAAATGGAATAGATATCATTTTGTTTGGGTAAGCACTAACTAGAGGGATACATATTTGACATCTGATCTTGCCATATCTTGTTTTCCTATCTAAACTAAACTAATTAGCCAATGGAACTTGAGTTTTCTATTTATGCTTCAATGAATCTTTGAGGAGAGGTATTAGTGAGAAAATAGATTACCCAATGGGATGGAACTGTGAAGAAGACTATTTGTAGAGGGCCCTAAACGGGATGAAGTTGCTGTGGTACATATTATAATTCTTTTTTTTAAGAAATTGAACAAATTTGTTTGAATTGGAATAAATCAACGTTCTAGATATTTTTTTAAAAATTACACAATATGATAGAATCAGGGCTGGATAAGATTTTGAAGTTAATCAGCCAATCCTTCTTTCTTTCCTACTTGAGTCTGGGACATGTTTGAGGTCATAATTCTTGCTTTTTTTTAAAAAAAAAAGTATCATTATTGTTGAAAATATTACAGATACCCCAATTTTCTTTTCATTGATACATTCCTCCCCACTCATGCCAGTCCTTCAAAGCACTATAATCTGTGTCTATGAGATATGCATATATGCATATAAATTCTTTGGTTAATGTCTTCCATCCACCCCTTTCCCTCTGAGAATGACAATCTGTTACATGCTTCCTGGGGAGTATTATGCTAAACAAAATAAGCCAGTCAAAGACAAGTATCACATGATCTCACTCATATGTGGAATCTATTGAACAAAATAAACTTACGAACAAAATAGATACAGGGACACGAAAGCATATTTTATTTATTTAAATGATACTTTGAGTTTTAATTTGACCTCATCTTGAATTCTCCTATAAAAACAAGAAAAAAAAATTGGCCCAGCCAGCATGGCTCAGTGGTTGAGTGCCAACCTATGAACCAGGAGGTAATGGTTCAATTCCTGGTCAGGGCACATTCAACTGTTGCAGCTTGATCCTCATTGTGGGGTGTGCAGGAGGCAGCCAATCAGTGATTCTATCTCATCATTGATTTTTGTACTTTTCTCTTCTTCTCCCTTCCTCTTTGAAATCAATAATATATATATATATATATATATTTCCTCATCTGAGGATATTTTTCATTGATTTTTAGAGAGAATGGAAGAGAGAGGGAAAGAGAGAGAAACATTGATGTGAGAGAAATACATTGATTGGTTGCCTCCTGCACAAACCCTGACCAGGGCCCTGGCCAGGAGGACCCTGCAACCGAGGTATGTGTACTTGACCATAATCAAACCTGGGACCCTTTGGTCAATAGGCCAATGCTCTATCAACTGAGCCAAAATGGCTAGGGCAATAAAATATATTTTTTTTAAAATAAAATGAAATGGGGTGAGGAGGGTGGAAAGCAACAGTGAAATGGTAGCCTAGGAAAAGTCAACAATGTAATATTCATTCCTTGACACATTAACCCTGAGGAAGTTTACTCCATTTATAAAAATCTTCTATTTGGGGAACAGAATAGGAATTAAGGGGATAAAGAGGTGGTAATATTGGTCTTTTTTTTTTTTACTCTTGCACCTCAATAATTTTTCACACTTTTATTTTATAGTAATTGATTTTAAAAAGTGCTTACAGTTTTACTGTGGATGAACTTGGGAAAATTGAAATAGACCACCTAAAAATTAGTGAGTTTGATAACAGAAAACTATCCAAATAGGGTAGATAACCTGTCACCTTATGCATTTTTTCTGGAACCTATTATAAAAGTGAAATCTGCAGCATTTTTTAATTAGAATGCAGGCCTATTTCAATCTCATAGCTTGTACCTGGAAAAATATTCACTCTAGAGACAGTAGCAAGGTTTTTTGTTGTTGTCATTGTTGTTGTTTGTTTGTTTGTTTTGTGTGTGTGTGTTAAGAGTTATCTTCTGTAAATAAATTGTCTAGCTGATAGAGACAAAAATCTGCAAACAGAAAATCCTGGGGGCTTATTTGTTTAACTAGAACTTCTGTGCTCACTCATATAGTGCAGCTTCCCTATTCTGGAAAACATCATTTACCTCTCCAAGTCTCCAAAACATTTGCTCTGATTGGTTTTTGACCCAGATGAGTTCTGGGAATCTGTTTAGCCTTTTCCTGTTCTCTGACCCTAACCATGTGCTTCCTTCTACTATAATTCCAAGGCCCTTCATCTTTGGAATCTTTAGTGTGACAAATTCATGGGGGAAAGCAAAAGGATTTCAATATCTTCCAAATCACTTTGGGGTTGACTTTATGATATACCAGTTTCTACTAAATAGAAAGTCATGGTGTTGTCAATTTGACAAGTAAAAGTAATTTTTTTTCAGTTTCAATGTCAGTGAATATCAAATTGCTTTGTTTTGCCTTTCAAGTTCCTATGCAAAATAAAAAGCAATTTGTTTTTGTAACATTTAAAATCTAAATAGGATGGAAATGTTTTCTTTAATGTGTAAATATAATAACACTGTTAAATCAAAGTGTTTTATGAAGGAAAGTCTTTTAGTTAATTTATCTATTTATTTTTACTTCTATTTCTAGCATTAACTTGGGGTTACAGATCTTGAAATAAAATTACCTTACAGATTTTTGTTAACTTCCTGAGCACACATCAAAGTATACCATTAGCAAGAGTTTATATGTACACAGGTTATAAAACATTTGCAAAGAGAAGTTTTCCTAAATAAAATAGAACACTTTAACTGAGACATTGGTATTGATTCTAATAACTGAAAAATGTTGATACTCAATTGAAAATAGTAGTCAAGACATTTTTACTGTTTACCTTTGTTACAAAAATATTGCATTAACAATGAAGACTGATGGTAACTCTTTGAAAGGAAAAGTTTTGTGCATTTTAATAAACAATGCAATTATACCCATACTGGAAAGTATGAAATTTCTACAATAAAATATCACAAGTATGATTGTGACAATATCAGATCCCTCATTTTACCAGCTGTTGCTTTTTATTTAATGTATTTTTATTAATTTTATATAAAATGAGTTTATTAATTGGTACATAGCTACCCAGAAAAAGTTTCTTTCTTAAAAATATTTTTATTAATTTTTAGAGAAAGAGAATGGGAGAGAGAAAAACATCAATGTTAGAACAATTGGCTTCCTCTTGCACACCACCTACCAGCGATCAAACTTGTAACCCAGGCATGTGCTCTGTCAGAATTGAACCAGCAACCTTTTGGTGCATGGGACATTGCTCAACTACCTGAGCCACATGGGCCAAAGCCAGAAATATTTTTTTTATCAATTATTTATGAAAGAACAATCAAAATTTGTTCTCATCTCATATAACATCTAGTAATGCAGGAAACAGTCCTTCTATTAGAGAATAATGAACTCATACCTAGATCCTATAACAGAGAAGAATGAGATGAAGGCATACTAACTTTTCACTAATATTATACTTATAAGAAGATTGTATACAATTCAGCATGAATAACAAATAAGAATTTTAGTTCTAAAATATATTGATCAAGAAAAATCAAAATGCATATATTATATGTGTGTATGTATGTGTGTGTGAGAGAGTTTTCTGAAGAGCTGAAAATGGTTCTCAAATCTTTAAAAGTAGAAGGTAAAATGACCCTGAACTTGTCAAAAATTTCTAATTCATTTCTATTCCTTGAAATATACCTGAGAAATTACTACTGTTCTTTCATGGTTAATTAGCAAATACTGAATGAGGTTCCAATGAACACTCAAATATGATCATATTGTCTTTAGCCTTCTTTATGTTCTAGACTAAACAAATAAATGTCATGGCCTGTTATACAGTGGAACTATCTAATGATGGGAACATATGTAAGTGACAGGATTTAAAAATATACAAAGTGTATAAAAGAATTTGGATCCACCTCATTTTAAACATGAAGAAACTGCCCAGAAGTTTGAAGATGGTTTGCTCAAGGTCACTCAGTGAGTTAGTATGAAATCTGGGTGAATCCAGGTTTACTGACTCTCCAAACTGCAATATTGCCAAGAACATTTGCGCTTCTTCAAGTGATGTTTTGTAGCCCATGTTTCCAAGCTGCTTGCTGTAATGCTCTTTGTTTTCTATTCAGATTGTAGTCATTCACCTTGATAAGGTGCCTAAACTTTCTCACCATGCAATCAGCAAACAGAAGTCCACAGCCTGAATATGAACCCACAATATTGCTTTTGCACAGGGAATCTCATCTTGGCATCAATAAATAATTTCCCCATAATCATGCATAGTGTTAACCTTTGCAGGTTGGCTCAATATACAGCAAATCATGTTCCTAGTGCCATTTCCCCAACCTTCACTTTTCCTACACTCCAGACATGCTGGCTGACTTCTTGGACTTGTCATGCACTTTTATCCCATTTTTCCATTGCTCTGGTAGTTCACAATTCTAGAATGTCTTCTCCAAAATTACTTTTCTGTCTTCTAAAATCCTTCTCACGGAAAATAATGAAAAACAACAGAAACAATCCAGCAACAAACTGTACAAAGAATACAAATAATCCATTTATAGAAGAGGAGATGCAACTTCTCAATAAACATATACAACTGTTCAACCTCATTAATACAAAAGTGCATATTGAAAGGAGATGTCATTATTCATCTTGGATATTAGCAAGACTATATTTGATAATACGCACTATTAATGAAAATATGGGGAAATAAGCAACCTCGCAGACTCTCAGTAAGAGTATATATTTATGCATCCTTTTTGGGCAAGCATTTGGCATTAACTCTCAAAATGAAAAAGGTATGAACTAATTAAATCTAGCAAAAACAATTCTAGTATTCCAACAGCAATGTTCACATGTACATAAAGGGTTGTGCACAGATATATGTGTGTGTTCATCCAAAATTGTATATGTGCATATGGCTTAGGTCTATGATTGCTAACTACACACAGAACAATTCAACCTTTATATGGTAATAACAATTGCTTGTACTTAGGTGATGCTTTATATAGAGTCCAAAATGCATTCTTATTTATTTTCTCTTTGGAAACTCAAGAATTGGCATTATCTAAGAATTTATAAAGCAAAGTAAGTTATGTATATTCTATTACATTTGATTGAAGCTATTTACTCAAGGAAAGGGAGCTGGTTCAGAAGACCCAAAGAAAGAATGCATGTGCAACACTCCACATGGTTTGGGGTAAGGGAGGAAAGGAAGAGGATGCAAGACTTCAATGGGCTAAAGAAAACAGGCTATGAATAAACAAGACTGGAAATGGCTAAATGCAGTATCTTGGGAACATCCTCTTCTTTCCCAGACATTTTCTCTAATTTGTATAGAAATTTCCCATATGTCTGTTTAGTTATTTTTTTAGGAACACTAATGTTTTTTCCTTTTTATTTTATAGAGAGAGGAAGGGAGAGGGTGGGGAAAAGACAGAGAGAGAGAAACATTGATGGGAGAGAGGGAAACATGGATTGGTTGCCTCCTGTACCTTCATGAAACTCAGGCAAGAGCTCTGACTAGGAATTGAACCTACAACCCTTTGTTGCAGGAAATGACACTCCAACCAACTGAGGTACACTGGCTAGGACTGCCTGTGTAGTTTTGAAAGTCATTACTTCTCATGTACCCTTCCTCATACCCAAAGAGCTATACATCTACAGAGAATTTAAACCATCATTCCTTTCAAAGACAGCATGGCCTGTATTTGTTCTGAATGATTATGTACATTAAATGTGAAATTGTGTTATTATTTTTTAAATATATTTTATTGGTTTTTTACAGAGAGGAAGGGAGAGGGATAGAGAGTTAGAAACATCAATGAGAAAGAAATATCCACCAGCTGCCTCCTGCACACACCCCACTGGGGATGTGCCCGCAACCAAGGTCCATGACCCTGACCAGAATTGAACCCGGGACCCTTGAGTCTGCAGGCCTACGCTCTATCCACTGAGCCAAACCGGTCAGGGCCTGGACTTATTTTTTAATTTTTATTTTAATTACTGACAACCAAGTGTTTTCTTCAAGGATAATTTTCCAAAGGCAGAGGAGGGGTAAGAAAAAAATTGAGCTCTTTCATGAAAGGAGATTGTAAAACAAAAAAATCATTAAAGCCTGTGTCATGAAATAATGAATAATGCCAGTATTTTGCATGAGCTCAGAGCAGACAGAAACACATGTTTACATGTACGTATATGTGCACCCATATGAGCACATACGTTAATACCAGTGATGAGTAGAAGAGAGGATGGAAAAAGAAAACTGTGTGAAAGAAAAGAAAGTGGCTCATTAATATAGTGCTGATAACATACCAAACACAAAGGGGCTACTGCAGAGGTGGAGGATTCTAGTAGAGTACTTGCATTTTGAAAAGCAGTGACACTTATGTGATCCAGATATCATCTGTAGGCCAGATCCCAGATATGGCAAGATACTTTTTTAAATATTGATTTCTGAGAAATACAAAAGAGGGAGAGAGAAATGAGAGAGAGAGAGAGAGAGAGAGAGAGAGAGAGAGAGAGGTTTTGTTGTTCCACTTACTTATGCATTCATTGGTTGATTCTTGTATGTGCTCTGACCAGGAATCTAACTCACAACATTGGCATAACAGGACGGCGTTTTAAACAACTGAGCTACCTGGCTAGGGCATGGCAAGAGATTCTTAATTGTCTATTCAATCAATGTTCTCTCTTTGTCCCTTATTACTCTAGGTAGCAACATGACCAACTAGAGGCTATCCTGTGACAGTTCTGGCTAATGAGATATAAGTAGACATTGGGTACAGTTTGTGAGCAAAACTATCAAAGGGGTCTCAGTCTGCTGGCACACAGGTTTTTGCTTTCCCCACTCTCTTTTTTCCCCTTTATTCTTGAAATGGAAACAAATGGTTAGTGCTGCAGTGGCCATAAATGAGACCATGAGCTGCCCTGTGGATGGAAGACAAACTATAGGAAAGAGAACAGAAAGAAAGAAGCAACCTAGGACATTTATGAAATTACAGAGCTATTGTACAAGCCCCATACTGCCTACCTGCAGACTCTGGCAAAAAGAAAAATAACATCTCATTGGTTTAATCCATTGTTTTTTGTTTTGTTTTCTGTTAGCAACTGAATGCAATCACCAACTGGTTCAGAGGGCTCTGTATGGGTAGGTTTCATAAAAGGGATGTTTGATTCAGGTAAGGCTATTCTCATTCTAAGAATGTAGGGTTCTGAAATGGCCCCTCGCTTTCCACTAAAATCATTAATGGAACACCTATAAAACACCTATCAGAATTCATGGTGGCAGGCAAACCTCCCATGTACACCAGGAGAAAGTCAACAGCAGCCATACCCAACACCAAGACTTCCCAGATAAAATGACCTTATGCATGCCAGTAACTTGCTCCTCAAAATTTCCCAGGAAAATATAATTTCTTTCAACCTATACTTACTAGAATAGTTTCCAAATGGACAAAATTGATGTGGAGTGAACTGTTCCAAGATTACTCTAAACAGTAGCACAGAAAAATTATGGCAATACAGAAATCAAAATAACTCAGAGCTAGTTAGTCCTCAAATAAACTTCCCTGCTGGTGTTACTTGGTTATTGTCCCTACTCATCACTGTGATTGATTTTTTTTATTTTATTTTATTTTTTTTTTTTATTTCATTGCTTAAAGTATTACAACAAATGATAGATAAGTATTACAACAGATGATAGATAGATCTCCATTTTTTCCCCTTGCCCTTCCCCCCCCTCCTCCCTAACCCCCAGTTTCCCGTGTCCACTGATTATTCTCCTATGCATGCATGCAAGTCTTTCAGTTGATCTCCCAACTCCCCCGCAACCATCCCCAGCCTTCCAGCTGTAGGATGATAGTCTGTTCAAGG